>JASPKZ010001213.1:412500-607500 GCA_030220185.1 Diploptera punctata | reverse complement strand
TCGCTGGTTCGAATCCGGCTGGGGGGGATTTTTTTTAGAAGAGTAATACTTTTAGCTCATACTACATTATTATGGAATTTAAAAGATATTTACATTTTTATCTTATTCTGTAAAATATTAAAACTAAAAAATAAAAAATAAATAATAGTTTTAAAAAACTAAAACAGCACGCTTTATTAGAAAACCGAATTCAAAAATGAAAAATAATTTTAATTTCCAACACGCTTGGCATACATTTAAAGTGGCCAACAAAAAAAAATCATCTCCAACACATATAGAATAAAACTGGAGTTATCAACAAAAAGAAAATAATTTTACCATCAAAAGCGTGGGGTGCTTTTTATGATTTTTACATGTTCTTCTTAGAGACTTTACGTTTACCAATATCTGTTTATTATCAAATATATTAATTGATATAGAGCACCCCACGCTTTTGAAGGTAAAATTATTTTATTTTTGTTGATAACTCCAGTTTTATTCTATATGTGTTGGATATGATTTTTTTTGTTGACCACTTTAAATCTATCGCAAGCGTGTTGGAAATTAAAATTATTTTTCATTTTTGAATTCTGTTTTCTAATAAAGCGTGCTGTTTTAGTTTTTTAAAACTATTATTTATTACTAATCCGTCCGTCGGAATATTACCAAAATATCGATCTAAGATAACATCATGTTTCAGTTGAAATAGTATGCTTTTAATTCAAAACCTCCTTCCCAATTCAATAACAAAATCGTTTTAACATTATAGATGTAGTAGTGATGTTGGTAGTAATTTATTTAACGACGCTCAAGAACTCAGGTCGTTAAAGTAACTAAGTAACTCACTGACACTATCGAACACGTAAGTTCATGTCTGCGAGGGCATGAGCTCTCTATACATCCCTATCCTGAGTTAATATTTTCCAATCATTCCCTGTAAAATATAATTCACTCAAATCATAGTTTGTATTATTATCCTCCTCATTCTTGGTCTACCAATTGGGCGTTTTGCTTCTGGTTTTCCTACAAGAAGCTTCCATGCAAGTCTTTCATTCCCATTCGTGCCACGTGTGTTGCCCATCGTGGTCCACGAGACTTAACTGTTCTTATTATATCTGGCTTTATATATATATATATATATATATATTGTAGTTCACTGTTGTGTAAGTTCTCCATTCACTTGTCCATTCATCTATTTTTGGTGAAAACATTTTCCGAGTAACTTTATTCTCAAATACTCATAATCTGATTTCCTCCCTTAAGGCAAGAGTCCATGTTTCACATCCATATAATGTAACTGGTAGATTAACAGTTTTATATGTTTTCATTTTAAGGTTTTTTTAGGTCATTAAAGTAGGAATTAATATTGAGACGGGATAGGCACGGCGATGGTTTGATCAGAAGATTCTTATTTCTGGTTTTTGATTATTTTAAGCGTCGCAAATCTATGAAAAGGAACCCCATTTTTTGTACCAAAATAAAGCACGTTCATAATTTTCAGAACCTATAAAATAATTTAAACTGATTAGATTTAACCTGCAATTGTTTCGGAAAAAGAGGTAAGCGAAGTTAGAAACCTCGCCCTAATCAAACACCGGGACAACTACTGTAATATGATAACACGAAGTAATTACTTTTAAAGTCAATAAAACGGTCACACATAGAAATACATTATATAATGAAAATGGACAGCTCCTAATGAGGATATTTTGAAGAAGTGGCTGAATTCAGATATCTAGAAACAAGAATTATAAATAGGAATGAGGTACACAAAGAAATTAAACATAGGCTCAATTCTGGAAACGCGTGCTATTATGCATTACAGGAATTCTTGTCGTCCGAGCTCTTAAAAAAAACGTTAAACTGAAAATATATGTTTTATTATATGGATGCGAAACATGGACTCTCACTTCAAGGCAGGAAAGCAGATTACCAGAATTTGAGAATAAAGTTCTCAGGAAGATTTTTGGGCCAAAAATAGATGAACAGACAGGTAAATGGAGATAGCTACATAATAGTGAGCTACATGGTATGTCGACCTATAGGCAGTCAGATATTATAAGAACAGTGAAGTCTCGTAGACTACAATAGGCAGGAAAATGTAGCACGAAAGGGGAAAGAAAGGGGTGCATTGAAGTTTCTTGTAGGAAAACCAGAGGGAAAACGCCCAGTTGGTAGACCAAAATGAGGTGGGAGAATAGCATTATCCATGATTTGAGGGAAGTGGACTATGCAGGGGACGATTGGAAAACACTAACTCAGGATAGGGATATATGGAGAGCTTATGTCCGCATGGCCATGAACCCACGGGTTCAATACAGCCAGTTAATTAGTTATTGCGTAAAGCATGTATTCTTGCGTACACATAAACATACTTATGTTTACACATACATTATATTTCTATACACACACACACAGATATATATATATATATATATATATTATATATATATATATATATATATATATACTAGCTGGCCCGGCGAACGTCGTATCGCCTTTAAATATTTTTTATGTTAATTTTTCAGATGTTTTAGTATTTATCTGCTATTCCGGGCGGAAACAAATCCAACAAATCAAAGATCATAAAAATAGGTCCTGCCGTTCTTGAGTTATAAATAGTGTAACTAATCCGGCTTTGTTTTATATATATATATATATATATAGAAGTCCCGGCCACGCCTTTCTGTGGCTAAGGTATACGTTAAATTATGTTGTAATAAACTAAGTGGGAAATCTAAATCAGAAAGTTTTTGTTTTACACACTTTTTTAGTTCTGGTACGTTAACTACACCCGGTATATATATGGGTGGTGGTTTATGTGGAAGTGGTTTTGTTGATTGAGATGAATTTATGTTGTCTGCATTCTCAGTATCATCCATAAGTATATCCTAAGGATTATATACATTTATTGATGGAATATTTTGAGGAGGCTTGCTGATTTCATTATACTTTCGTTTTTTTCTACGAACTGGTTGGCAGTTTGGATTCTCATCATCATCAAGAAGTCTCTGTATAGTAATATCATCTTGTGATATATTATAGTCATCTTGGTTTTCATTTAATTGAGGCATGAAGATTGTTTCTGCAATATTAGGCATATTATTATAACTAACATACTTACTTACAGTTCTGTTATTCCGTTCCTTAGGACCTTCATATGTTTTTAAATTGACATTCTTCTTTTTTTATTATATAAAACTTTCCTCATTAGAGGACTGCCTCAAGGACAAAGTGATACAGACAGATTTATGTCACATAGGCTTTTACCAATTTGCGGAAATTCACTTAATATTTATCATTCATGGTCTCTAGAACTGATTCGCCATATTGTTCAGTGTCCCTTCTCGGTCCAGTTAATTTTAAATTAAGTTGCTCTCTTTCAGCCAGATTACTTAAAACTAATACACACGAAATTAATATTATTATCAATATATTGAAAATAAAATAAACACTAAACACACTTAAATTACGAAATAATCATTATTTGTAATTCAATTGATATTCGCGGTTGCAACAAAAAGCACAGCCACCTGGTTAAGTAATAAAACAATTACCTTACACCGGTACCTGTTAGAATCGTATGGAACTCACAGATAACTCTTTGTTAAATAATAAACAAATAACTTGCAATAAAAAATAATGCGACTATAAATTTAGTTATAAACAACCGTAGGTCTCAAGTTGGATCAAACAGCACACAGTGTGCAAAATGTTATTGAAATCGGTTCAGTAGTTTAGGATTCCATCGCGGACAAACAACGTGACACGTAATTTTATATATATATATATATATATATACATTATGTGCAATAGCTTAATAATGCAATGTTAGGCTCTAGCTTATCCTTCTTAGTAACCACTATATCAAGTTAATTTAGTTACGTTTATTTCCTTACAGATGTCATGAATGATATGCGGTCAACATTCCGACCCAATATGACATCTAGTAGGTAACCGAGATATTATTAGGATCATGAAGTTCAGTACATTTTGCTTAGAAGCCACTTTAATCAGGCTTAAGGTTCTTTTAGGAGCCTGAAAATATTTTACTTGGAACTCAGGATTTAAAGTTCCTACTGGAGGACATTCCTTGAATTTTTCCATCCTAAAGAATCCATCCATCCCGGCCGGGTTTCAACCCGCGACCTTCGAGACCAGATGCATCAAGAACTATAATCGCCGCTGCTATATATACATTAATGCTCTAGCGTCCGCAATTTTTTTATCATTAAAATCAAACTTGACATAGAAGTTAATTAAAGAAGTAAGGTCAAGATCATTAAGCAACAAAATCGCATCATCAGGTGTGGTTCACCTGAAACGAAAATTTAAAAAACGCTCTAGCGGTCGCAATTTTCGATTTTTCACAACGTAACTCAGTATATGCTATTAAAAAAACGAACCTACAAAACGCAGCGTAACCCGGCCTCATTCGAAGTTGGAATTTACCTGAAAACAGTAATTAAAAATTTAATCTAGCAACCGCATGTTTGCTTCGTCGCAATATATCCTATACAATTTAGTTAAATCTTAAATTGTTAATACACGCTATAATGTGCATTACTTTAATTTATTTAATACTTCTAATTATATAATGAAAAATGTATCGGTAGATATTATTTAAGTACTATCTAATTATAAAACAATACAGCCTGCAATACATAGAGAACATACCTACGGTCATGTTTGATTTGTTTTCACTGCAGTCCGACATTTTTTAACTAACCTGGAATCCGGAATTACGTTTTTCCAATCTAACAAAATAAATATATATTCTGTAAACCAGCAATAAATTCACCTAGATTGCACCGTTAACATTTTCCTCTATACAGAGAGCTCTAAAATTGCCCTTACAAATCTCTAGGACTTGTAGAGGGAACTGAGTAGATAATATTTAGAATCGGAAACCATATCCGGAAACTTACCGTTTCCATGCTAGAGCCGTTTGAAAACATGTTTTTAACGCGACCACTTTTACAGGTAATTTATTATGAGATATGACTCATTACATCACGTGTTTTACAATTCAACTCATTAATAACCAAAGAAACAAAATGGAAATTGAATAATGACTTGCATTAATAATCCCGGATACACCCTCTACAATCAATTTCTGACGTTGACATTCTTGAAAAAAACTAAGTCTTAGCATACTCGATTGGGAAATTTTCGAATTAGACGAATCGCGAAGTCGGTTTAGTTTCCGGGCATGGTTTCCAATTATGAATATTATCAATTCAGTCCCCTCTACGAGTCCTAGAAGTTTGTAAGTGGAATATTAGAAAACCCTGTATACACTGGCATCACCTTACATGCTAGTTCATTCCAAGTCTGTTTAGAATAAGTATATTAATGACTAATTAAATTAATGTTTTTATTACCTCACCTCATATCCTTTTTCTTCTATACTGCAGATTCGGAGCTTATCTCCATCGTCAGTAGCCTCTGGTCGACCGGTGTTATGTCGTTTCTTGGCGGTTTCCTTCTTACTTCTATCGGTGGACCGATGAACCTCTGGATCAGGTCAAAATTTGCGGGAGTTTCAAAATTCATGAGTTTGTCTTTTTTGTTTTTTTGGATATGGATTTTTTCCCAGACTGTGAGTTCCTTTAGCCTAATCAAACAAACAGATAAACTAAAGGAATTCACAGTCTGGGAAAAAATCCATATCCAAAAAAACAAAAAAGACAAACTCATGAATTTTGAAACTCCCGCAAATTTTGACCTGATCCAGAGGTTCATCGGTCCACCGATAGAAGTAAGAAGGAAACCGCCAAGAAACGACATAACACCGGTCGACCAGAGGCTACTGACGATGGAGATAAGCTCCGAATCTGCAGTATAGAAGAAAAAGGATATGAGGTGAGGTAATAAAAACATTAATTTAATTATTAAATTAAACCTCATAGTGTTCTTTCCCTGTGAAATTTAAATATTAATAACTGCTTAATAACATTATAATACGTTGATTTATTTATAAAATATAGCATAATTTCCACACGTCAATCTATTACTGTATCGCTGTTCTAGCGATGTATATGCAACGTTCATGCAGTGTGCTAAATATGACAAAATGAGCACGAACCCATGACCACTAGTATAACGACAAACGAAAATCACAATGCGTTTGTTCAACTTAATACTAAGGCCAATTGGAGAACTGGAAATGAATTACGTGACCAGAATATACGTATATATTCACTCAATATTTTTTTTATTCCAAATGCCCCAGGTTGTTATTTCGACATTTCCGGTTTCTCTCCTGGCATGGCGTACTTGTAACCCACTTCTGAGGTTGGGGCGCCTGGAAGGCGGGGTTACGATGTCCCGATGATATGAGAGTTGATGATAATGGTAATTATGCGCCAGGAGACGCCTTAAACTAAACTTAAGCTAGTTAGGCGAATATGATATTGATGATAATGATGGCCAGATAGTGTTCGGGGACCGTTTGGGCCTTAAAATTTCCGACATTTATCTTACAGATGAGGAAAAAAAAACCGAAAAAGCCTTACCCAGGAAACTAGTCCCGATCGGGGATCGAACCTGGCTCCGCTGCGTGACAATGCAGCACGCTACCTGGAGACCACAGCGGTGGACAGGGAAGGTCTATCTTGTTGAGAAAGACTCCTTGCTGAAGTTCCAATCCTTAAAAGTCAGCTTGAATTGTCTTGCTTATTCATCATGTTCTCCATAGGGGATGCTGCTTTTACAGCCGTTTATAGTATGGCGTGGGTTTTCAAGATTAAATACAATATTGTGATCACACTGATTTTTTTTATTTTATTATCTGGCAAGATGAAATTTCAGTTCTATCGTTAGAACTATTTCAAATTTAATAAAATCGAACACGTAGGCCTACAAAGCGTTTATTTTCATTGCTAACGCTTAGTTAAAATTGCCACCTGAAAACGAACAAATAGGCCATTGTCCCTCCCGTAGATACAAACTTGGAGAGATTTAATAGCCATTCATTAAATCAAGTGAAACAACCGGCCTGGATTTTGGATAAAAAAGTGACATCGATAAAAAAAACCCACTGGCACTATCGAACCCGTAGGATCATGGCCGCGCGGACGTAAGCTCTCCATACATCCCTATCCAGACCAATGTTTTACAATCATCTCCTGTATGATCTACTTCCCTCAAATCATAATTAATGTTATTCTCACATCTCATTCTTGGTCTACCAACTGGGCGTTTTCCCTCTGGTTTTCCTACAAGAAGCTTCCATGCACGCCTTTCATTCCCCATTCGTGCCACATGAGCTGCCCATCGCAGTCTACGAGACTTAACTGTTTGCATTATATCTGGCTTCCTATAACGACCATGTAATTCATTGTCTATACATTCTTCTCTCATTCAAGAGTTCTGTATTTCATGGTCAAATTGGCTTTATTAGCTATGAAGAATTAATTAAAGTTAATTCCGATTGAGGGTCTTTTTTCCACTTTTCAGCGGTTAACCCTTTTAACCAGCCGGCTGCTGGCCCTTTGCACATCCACATGGTTCAATCACAGCGGTAGATGATCAACAGCCAGTGTAGGGGTGACATGTGGTTAGCATGTCGCTGTCACCCCAGCCGTTTATAGCTGGTTCCTCAACCTGGAGCCGATACTTAGTGTAGCTACCCATTGCCTTACGAGGCTGGGTGGGCACCGGTCCCATACTGGCCGAAATACCATGAGAAAAATTTTTCCCCCATGGAGAATCGAACCAGCGCAAGTCCCGTAGCTCTGACGATGCCAAGGCGTTGTGCTACCTTAACCGCTCGGCGACAGGGCGGGACTTACTTATAATATCAGGTTGTCTGTTTTCCGATGTATTAAGCTACTATTGCCAACACAGCTATTATTTGCAAAGTATAGAATTCAATGACTATCTTTGGTTTGAGGTCCCAAATACAAACAATATATTAAATAATATGAGAGGTAAGACTTCTGACTACCTTTTTTCTTGGTTTCACATATAAAGAATTGATTTGTATTACTATCCTATACTGCAATCTTATTTATTGCAAAAAATCCTGACTCTTTTGATAAGTACTGTCGCGTTTTAATGTATTGCTGTGTGTCTGGTGAAAGTTTGCATAACTGAATAATTAAAAAAAAACATAGTGACAGTATAAAGTTTGTTCACATTTCTTATGAATTTGTTTTCACGCGTTTGAATATAACTATTATTGATAAATGTGATATTTATCATTTTATTGAAAATTATTCTTTTTCCAATGCCCCAGGTTGTCGTTTCGACATTTCTGGTGTTCTCTCCTGGCATAGCAAACTTGTAACCATCTTTTTCAGGTCGGGGCGCCTGGAAGGCAAGGTTACGCTGCCCCGATGATATGAAGTTGATAATGATTGTAATGATTACCCAGGAGAGGCCTTAAACTAAACTTAATCTTATTAGGCGAATATGGTATTAATGAAAATGATGGCCAGATATTGTTCGGGGATCATTTGGTCCTTTAAGTTTTCTGACATTTATCTTACAGGTGAGGAAAAACCCCAAATAAAACCTCATCCAGGAAACTTGTCCCGACTGGGGATCTAACCCGGGCCCTCTGCGTGACAAGGTAGTACGCTACCTCGAGACTGCAGCGGTGGACTTGAAAATTAATATGTGTGATTGTGTAATGGATGAATGGTGGTAATACATAAATGATAACATTTTCACGGATTTCACATTTCCATGAGGAAAATGACCTCATACAACAAAGTAGCCCAACTGCAGATTCACCGAACATGCATTATTCTAAATATATTTCTGGAAACCGAACACAATACCATGGTACATGAAAAATAAATATTTTATTGAAAATTCTTTCTCATTATCTACCAAGGGAACCAATATAAGAGTTTCTCAAATATGGGCCCAGAAAGTGTCTTTTTCGTGGAAGGAAGAATTGATTTCTTTGAACTCTCCTGAATATTGTAACCGGTTTTTAGTCCAATTATAAATTCCGTACTTGGCCGAATAATCAAATAATGCAAAACAAAATAACGCATATTAATTATTTACTGCCAACTAATCCTGAATTATATACGTTACTATAAATTGGGCGCCAAGTAAACTTACCTGAAATGTTGACAGAACAAACTAAAAAATATATACTGTACCTTTTGGCAGGGTGCCGTCGTTCTCACCTGTATTAGAATATTGTATTTAAATTTTATCTCGAAGCTAAAGCCAGGATCTTTACCCCTACTTTATAATGACCAGGAGTTAATTTAGTTAATATATAGATCTGTATATATATATATATATATATAATATTGTAATTATTTTATTCAATGGAAGTGATTGGGCAATATTATTTTAATAATACTTTGATATTATTTTAATATTGCAAATCTTTTACATTGAATATAAAAATTGAAATATTAAAAATATATATTAAATAAATAAAGTAACTCCTATTTTTTTAGAGATTTATTAAACACACTGTGTATATTAGGATACAATTATTGAAAGTTATTATCATCTGCGTAGAAATTTATAGGCTTTCTTCTTGCTGCACAGTCAAATAGGTGGCATTGTTCACTTTTGTGGTCACATAGCTTGCAGAGGCACTGGTTCGATTTGAGGTGGAACCCTTTTAGGGTATATATTCTGTAGTGGAATCCATGTGTAGCAGTCCTCGTGAACACGTGTCTCAGGGAGACGTTCGGTTCCTTCTATTCTTCAGTATTCATCGTTGGGGTCAGAAAGAATCCGCGGTCTATATCCTCTGCTTTTTCTGATCTCTCTCTTGTGTGCATTATAGGCTGGGGTGTGTGGCAGGTTGTATTTTGACGCTATTTCTCTAATGAAGAAGTTATTCTTGGTTAGGTGGTATATGAGTAGGGATTAACCCCTATTATTATTAAGTAAGAGTAAATATCCGGCTTTAGCCTCAAAATAACATTCAAATACAATATTTTAACACAGTTGAGGACGCCGGTACCTGACGAAAGATCATATTTTAAGTTTTTATCTTATGATGATTTAGCTCAACGGAATTTGATATGAATTTTATTATTGACTTGAAAACTTTGCTCTTTATTTTTCGTGAACTTTTGAAATAGTGTCGGTCCTGGTGGTCTAGTGGTTAACCATGCTCACCACGGTTCGTGGTTTCAAACCCGGCCAAAGTCAATGAATTTTTGAATTCTTAAAAATCCTGAGTGAGGATTCCTTTGGAAATAAACAAAGCCGTAATTCCTGTATCGACGATTTACGGCATGTAAATTACGAGTAGTCTCAAGCCTGATAAAGAGGCATGTGAACAAACTTTGATTACCCTTTCACCCCCACATTTAAATTTCGATGCTGAAATGCATGCTATTATGCATTGCAGAGACTTTTGATGTCCCAACTCCTTTCAAAAAACGTTAAGCTGAAAATATATAAAACTATTATTCTACCAGTTATATTATATGGGTGCGAAACATGTACTCTTACTTTAAGGGAGAAAAGAAGATTACGAGTATTTGAGAATAAAGTTCTTAGGAAAATTTTTGGACCAAAGAGAGATGAACAGACAGGTGAATGGAGAAGACTACATAACAATGAACTTTATAGGTCTTTATAGGAAGCCAGATATAATAAGAACAATTAAGTCTCATAGACTGCGATGGGCAGGACATGTTGCGCGTATGGGGAATGAAAGACGTGCATGGAAACTTCTTATAGGAAAGCCAAAAGGAAAACGCCGAGTTGGTAGACCAAGAATGAGCTGGGAGAACAACATTAACTATGATTTGAGGGAAGTAGATTATACAGGGAATGATTGGAAAGCATTAGCTCAGGATAGGGATGTATGGATAGCTTATGTCCTCGCGGCCATGAACCTACGGGTTCGATAGTGCCAGTGAGTAAGTAAGTAATGACCATAACTGTTAAAGAGCGTCGTTAAACTAAATAATAGCAAATAATTTTGAATACGAGTTGATGTATGGTGAGAAACGCAATCTAGTCATACAGGTTACTATGATGTGATAACCGTGCGCCAGTGATTACACGAATAACACAAAGGGAAGATTTTTAGTTTACGTTGCAGTAAAATACATTGCTAGTATAACACATGTGGATGAAACACAATATTTGTTAATTTGTGTGTTAAAGCAATAACAGTATATTACTATGCGAGGTTGGGAAGTGGTTTTTACAGAATCGAGGAAAATGTTTCAAAACCGAGCGATATCGAGGTTTTTAATTTCCGAGATTCTGTAAAATACTTCACAAACGTGCGTTGTACATTATTTTTTGCGTTATGGTGTTTTCAAAATAATAAATAATAGTAAAATAATAACATCTCTGTTGGAAATATTTGCGTTCATTATAAACAATTGACTAATCTTAACAGTGTGGGCAATGTTTATTAGTTGAAACTACAGAAGGTCGTGAGACCAATCAACGAATAAATGGCGGCAAGTACGTATTTATTGTTTTACATTATTTCAAATAAAGTTCAGTTCGCAGTGATTTGTTTCATATAATGTATATTAACACTATATTTTGAATATGTCCACCGTTGTGGTCTCGAGGTAGCGTGCTGCCTTGCCACGCAGCGGGCTCGGGTTCGATCCCCGGTCGGGGCTGTTTTCCAGGTGAGGTTTTTATCGGGGTTTTTCCTCACCTGTAAGACAAATGTTAGGAAAACTTTAAGGCCCAAACGGTCCCCGAAATCATATGGCCATCATCATCATCACCACCATCATAATCCTTATCAACATCATCCTTCACCGGTGTGGAAAGCAACGGGAAGCTACCACACCTATAATTCCCTAGTAAAGCTACAAGCATAGCATAAAAATGCTATGAATGCAGTGAAGGACCTGCCTTCGGGCAGAATTACTATGGATGGATTTTGAATATTTTTTGTATATACATTGTATGTAGTATACATAGAGGGCAGTGGTTTTACTTCCCAAACGCGTGTTTGTAATATGTAATATTACAGTATAGTTATTTTATTACAGTATAGTTATTTAGGTTGGCAACCCCTAAATGTAGGAAGTTGAACTTTCAATCATAGTTGCCATTGCTGTAAGTACGACAAAACGCACTATCGCGCAAGAAAACAATTTGTTTAAGTTTAACAGTAGTAGGTGAAACAGTCATGGTACCTTAATTTAATACAGGAAAACTATTGGAATTATTTGAGAATAAACTGCTCCGGAAAGTGTTTGAACCAAAGGGAAACGGACGGACAGATGAATGGAGAAAACGTCATGAGAATGAGCTACATGATATGTATGGGAAAGCGGATGTAAAATGAACAGTTGTTCCGATGGACAACGATTGTCAGAGCATCAGGCACGAATGGGGGATGTTAAGAGTACAATGTAAACTTTTTGTAGAAAAGCTAGAATGAAAGCGCCCAGTAAGTGATCAAGAATAACCTGGGAAGGAAAATAATAGCTGTAATGGCAGGGAAACATTTCCAAATCGTAGTTCTTTTCCTAGCGTTCGTCGTATTTTGTTTCCGTCTTCGATCCGAGGCTTGATCCTTGGGACTGCAAGCAACGTATAAGATACACATTGAAGCTGGTTGCTAGCCCGTTTTCATGGCGGGTTTATTATTCGGGGTATGCTCCCTAGGCCGATTGCCTTCTCCCAGCTCCAGAGCTCAGCCTGCCCCGTTTTATTTCGGAGTTGTCTCTCACAGCCTGTGCCGCCGTTGGTGGGGCGGTGGGAGACTAGGGATTCGTGCACCCTATCTCCTGGTTCATTGAACCTGAGACCATCTGTGGGGGCACCATGGGAGATGAGCTCCCTGGATGCCTACATTGCTCAGTGGGCTGCCTCACAGCAGCTACACGACTTGGCCTAGTCTTGCGAACGGGCTGGATGGGACAATACCGGGCGTAATGCTGGGAATTACCACCAGGTCGATAAGCTCGGGAAAGGAGTAAGCGCGGTCTCCAGGGTCTCGGACTTAGCGCTGACTCTGGAACCGGGTGACCCAAGGACAATCTGTGAGGTCGTCAGGAGTTGAGCGACCTGACGTACTAAATGCTCAGGCTGGACCCACTTCAGCAACCAAACACGTCCCCAGCTGGTGCACTGGGGGAAAGATCGGTGGATCTGCTAGACAGTCCTCCCGGTTAAGTCCAAGGGACTCGTAAACCATTAGTGGGGTCGGCAAGAGTTGAGCGCCTTGTCGTACTAATTGCTCATCTGTTGGAGCTTGCGAGCTCCGTGCTGGCCCACAACAGCTGCAGAAGGCGTCCCTGGGGGCACACCAGGGCTCGGCTCAGACCAGTCCAGCGGGGAGCTACTGTACTGGTTCCTGGCTTGGCCTACGGGCCCGTCGACAAACTGTGGGGTCGCCAGGAGATGAGCACCTGGATGTACTAAAAGTCTCACACTGTTGGGCTTGTAGCCCTAGCCGGTCTCACAACGGCTGCAGACACGTCCCTGGAGGCAGAACAGGGGAATGGTCGGTGGATCTGCGACAGCAGTCCTCCCGGCTAGGCTCATGGAGCCCGTGGACCAACTGTGGGGTCGTCAGGATTGAGTGACCTGATGTACTATGTAGCTCAGCAATTGCCCAGAATTGCAAACTCCAACACTCTCTCCCTGGGGTGTTGGTTTAAGGACCGAGAACTTGAACGTGGACGCGAACATAGGATAGGGAGGACTAGAACTAGGACTTGGGAGTATGGTCATGAAGACCGAGGTATCCCAAGTGGTGGCGGCAGGGCCTAGATGTCTCTCCTACATCAGTTGTCTTGCAGGACTAACGAATTCCATCCGCCCGTTGTATTATTCTTCGCTTCCTCTCTGCTTTTATAGGCCAGCAGCTTACGCTTCCTGGCTCTATCGTCTGGATCATTGGGTACCAGGTCCCTCCACCACGCCAAGGGGATAATCCATGAGGATTGGAAATGTCATATAGAAAGAATAGAAGACAACCTACTTCCAAAAAGAGGTAAAGAAGATAGACCAATGGACGGGAAAAGAACAAGAGGAAGACCAGCCAAGAGATGGATATAGAAAGTAGATGCACATCGAATACGTCTTCTTCCGAGGAGTGATTTTGAAAATATACAGGATGAAAATATTACAAATTATGAAGAAGAAGAAGAGAAGCTGGACAACATTAACTCAGGATAGGGGCATATGGATATTTTACGTATTTGCAGCCATGAACCTGCGGATTATATATTATCGGTGAATCGTTTAAAGTTATGATATCAAAAACAGATATATTTGAATACTGTTCATTTCTACATTCTTGATTTTTACCTCTTATAAACTTAAAATACTTTGCAGATATTTTAAACACCACTGAATTTATAGTTAGAAATTAATATTACTTGATATTAGATGCTATAATATGTCTGAATTAAAGCAAGGACATACCCTGTCTAGTCTGTTTTTTTTTTTTACTGGAGCATGCCAACAAATATTTAGAGGATGAAGAAAATGTACAACTTACTTGAATAATTTAGATTACTAGCATATCGCTCATTTGCTGCAACAACGTCATAACTCAAAAAACATAGTTTCTCAGAAGAAGCATTTAAAGGTTTGAAATCCGTATATCTTTACCTATATTTGTCATAAATATCAAATTACTATACCAACTCATTGTGTACAATAGCCTAAGTCGTTCTTCTTGAATATAGAACTGAGTGTAGTGTTTCATATAGTTACAATAATTCAAAATCGACAATTTTTTAGTTATGACGTAGTTGCAGCAAATGAGCGATATGATAAAATAATATGATATAGTATTATTAGATGATAGCGAGGAGATACTGAGGGATAACAAGTACTTCTATTCAATAACACTAGGGAATTGGGGCTGGAATTAAACAGGAATACAATTAAACAAGTGGTCACTCATAGGAATTAATTTTCATGAAAACGATTAATTAATGAGAAATTAAGGAAATATTAAAGAAGTGGCTGAATTTAAATATATAGGACCAATAATTACAAACAGGAAAGAGATGTACAGTAGAATAAAACATAGGATTTATTCAAGAAATGCATAATATAACATAAATACCTAAACCGTGACGAAGAAGAAGCGTGCTATAACGCACTAATGACACTTCTGTCATGCCAGCATCTCTCAAAATACATTGAACTAAAAATATATAAAACTTTTTTCTCCTAATTATACCAGATGGACACCTACTTTTAGGGAGGAGAAAATATTACGGGTATTTGAGAATAAATTTCTTAGGATTATTTTTGACCAATGTCAGGCGAAATCACATCTGACCGAAGAGGACTACATAATAGTGTGATACATGGCCTTTATGGAAAGCCAGATATAATAATAATAGTTAAGTCAAAAACTACAATGGGTAGGACATGTGGCACGAATGGGGAATGAAAGAGGGGAATGGAAACCCCTTTTGGAAAGCCACAGGATAACGTCAATTTGGTAGGTTAGGATTGAGGTGGGAGAATAACATTAAACATGATTTGAGGGAGATAAATTACACAGATGATTGGAAAATATTGGCTGTGAAAGGGTATGTATGGATATATTATGACCGCGCGGCCATGAACCTACGGGTCCAATAGTGCCAGTGAGTTAGTTACGTCAACGGCATTCGTTGTTACATGGCAAACGTCATTATAGGGTATCTAATCGTAGAATATTCTGGGTAATTTTCCGAGCGTCATATTTTAGAGCGAAGTTGAGTAACAATGACGATGATGTATGAAATATTGTTCATGTATATTAATTCTATGTTAAGTCTCGTAGCCTGCGATGGGCAGGACATGTGACACGAATGGGGAATGAAAGACGTGCGTGGAAGCTTCTTGTAGGAAAACCAGAGGGAAAACGCCCAGTTGGTAGACCAAGAATGATGTGGGAGAATAATAATAATAATAATAATAATAATAATAATAATAATAATAATAATAATAATAATAATAATAGCTTTATTTTACCTGGCAGAGTTAAGGCCTTAAGGCCTTGTCTACCACTCAACCAGGTTTAAAAAAAAATACAAAAGAAAAGTCTTAAATCTAAATTACAATATATATATATATATATATAAACGATTACAAGTTATGAATACAATACAATTAATATTTATAATGTATTTTGATTTACTCTAAATTTAACGAATTAAATATACAATATGTACAAGATATATTAACTATGATTTGAGGAAAGTAGATTATACAGGGGATGATTGGGAAAAAATAG
Source organism: Diploptera punctata (assembly GCA_030220185.1). NCBI lineage: Eukaryota > Metazoa > Arthropoda > Insecta > Blattodea > Blaberidae > Diploptera > Diploptera punctata. The sequence goes on along the minus strand of JASPKZ010001213.1, from coordinate 591,350 downwards.
CTCAGGATAGGGATGTATGGAGAGCTTATGTCCGCGCGGCCGTGAACCTGCAGCTTGGAGAGTGCCAGTGAGTAAGTAAAAAAATCATACCCTAAATATTTAATAGACTATGTTATATTCGTTACGTCCATCGCTGTGGTCTCGAGGTAGCGTGCTGCCTTGTCACGCAGCGGGCTCGGGTTCGATCCCCGGTCGGGGAAGCTTTTCTGGGTGATGTTTTTATCGGGGTTTTTCCTCACCTGTAAGACAAATGTCAGGAAAACGTTAAGGCCCAAACGGTCCCCGAAATCATATGGCCATCACCTCCATTATCATCCTTGTCATAATCATCATCATCATCATCATCCTTCACCGGTGTGGAAAGCAACGGGAAGCTATCACACCTACAATTCCCTAGTAAGGCTGCAAGCATAACATGAAAATGCAATTCATGCAGTGAAGGACCTGCCCTGGGGCAAAATTACTCTGGATGGATGGGTGGGTGAATATTCGTTATGTACAGAAGATTTTTATAAGTCTTCCATTATGACAACTATATCAATCTAATAGAATGTAGTGTCATCAGCTAATAAATTAGAGTAACTAGAAATGTTACAGAGAAAGTGTTTCACTTTAGTAAGAAAATGGAGGGGACTCAGTTAATAAATTAAAACAGGTGAGTGATGATGCTTGAACTCCTTGAGTAAGCAGTTTAATGTTACAAACTAAACGTAAATTGACAGTTTTACAAGTCTTGGGAACGAAAACCATCTTGGTAAACTCGTGGTTGGAGCGTGTGCTGCCCGGCTGTCATCTCAAGTTCGAATTCTGGTGGCTCCAGAGGGTGTTGGTGAGCCATATCGATATTGTCGAGTTTTGTTTCTCCCGTTTTCCAAATATTTTCCCACCAACACTCTCCGTTTCCTCTTCCCTCCCCAACATGTAACTTCATTTCTCATTCATTCATCCGTACAGACTCTTGTAATGCCACACTTCGACTAATGCGACATATTACTGACTAATCTGACAACTGATCTATCTGACAGACTACAGAGTGCTCATAATGCATGCATTCGATTTGTATTTAATCTCCGTCGTTATGACCACGCGTCTCCTTAATTTCAGGCCTTATCATGGCTACGCCTAAATGACAGAAGAACTTTAAATTCACATGCTTTACTATTCCATACTTACCAAGGTATTTATCAACGCGTTTGGAAATTTGTCGGCTCATTACAATTTAGGAACAAGATCACAAGACTCTTCTTTACTTTTGGTATCACAGCACAGGGAATGTCTATACTCTAAATCTTACACAATATCTATGACTAGAGCATGGAACTCACTTCCCAGTCATGTCAGGGACTGTCAATCACTATCATTATTTAAATCCAAATTAAACTTATGTTAAGTTCGACACAATGAGAACATTAATTAAGTACAACACAATGAGAACATTAACTGCATGACAACTATATTCAGCATTTTGTAAATAATCATCTAGGAAGCTTTACTTATTCCATTTTATGTTATTTTAATTTTATTATATTCCATGTTTTGTTAGTATTAGCTGGTATTAGATCACATGACCATTGTCTTTTGTTTAAGTCTTTATTTTAATATCTTAAAATTGTAATAAATATACAATTTTTGTATAATTTTACTATTCGCTGGTTGAATGGAAGTTAAGGCCTTATGGACATACCTCTGCCAGCTAAAATAAAGAATTATTATTATTATTATTATTATTATTATTATTATTATTATTATTATTATTATTATTACATCACACTTCACTTCATCTCATGTTAGGGAAAATAGTTTCGTTGGCACCCGTAGATGCACAGGGTGATCTACCCGCCTAGTCTGAATAATTAACTAACAAATTATAGTTGATTATAATTAATGAACTATTATTCGTCCCTAAATAAATTTTTAAAAATATTTCACAAATAGTCCACCGCTGAGGTCTCGAGGTAGCGTGATACATTGTTACGCAGCGGGCCCGGGTTCGATCCCCACTAGGGACAATTTTCTGGGTGAGGTTTTCTCGGGGTTTTTCCTCACCTGTAAGCCAAATATCGGATACGTTAAGGCCCAAACGGACCCCAAACATCATTTGGCCATCAATATCATATTCACCTCATGAGATTAAGTTTAGGTTTAAGGCCTCTCCTGGCGCATCATTATCCGTCGTCATCACCCATCATATCATTGCGACAACATAAACCCGCCTTCCAGGCGCCCCAACCTCAGAAGTGGGTTACAATACGCCAATTCCAGGAGATAATACCTGAAATGTCGAATGACAATCAGGTGACATTGAACAAAAAATATTTCACAAATAACGTACGCCTATATAAACATAAGCCGGCCGCGATGGTATAACGGTTTGTATTTCTCGCCACTTGTTTTTTGAGTATTTATTTTATTTGAATGAATTAGTGTATTTTATTGAATGGGAACTTCTAATCCCTTGGGTTGCTGTTTAAAACCTGGTCGGAGTCGGTACATTTTTCGATGGAAAAATAGATAGGGCAAATCCTCTAGGAAAGAATTTAAGACGTGGGTATCGAGTCTGAAAGTTTTCGAGTTCGTAAAAGAAACTGAAGTCTGATTGAAAAGGTTTCTGAGTAAAATATAACCGACTTTCTTCCATCCAAGTAGTTATAACCAAATTTCAATTCGTAAAATCCTTACTTATTCATCAATTAATCATTTAGGATGAATAATTATAGCCATACGTCTAGGTGAGAATCTGTGACTAGTCTATTTTAGTATCTATTCACTTTTAACCCTTGCAATTATTCTAATTATACATTTTCTACAGATCTCTTTTATTAACCAAACCTTTTTAATTAATAATGAAAAAAAAATAAAAATTTTACTATATCTTAGTTGCATATTAGATGTCTCCTCGAGACGATGAATTAAACACCCGTCTCTCGTTGACATCTACAGGGAAATAAGCGTACATTAATTAGTCTGGTTATGAAATCTTCCACTAGAGGACCATTAATTACCGAGCAGGATCAATAAAAATAAATATATTACCCGTGTGAGGTTGTCAGCCCTATCGGGCGCATCCCCAGGTGGAGGATACGGAAATGCTTCCCAGATATGTGTAGTATCGGGGAAATTAAATACCCGAGGGGAACCAAAACTAACAACCACTTGCCTTGTCGCTCAGTGTTGATTCACTAAAGGTTAGACGAAACAACCTTGATTACAAATTACCTGGTCCTCTAGGTTGGAGGGTGTAGCAATGGACCAGCTCCTCATTCTACTGACAAATATACCATGCTAATGAACCTGAAGATAAGAATGCCAGCGGAGAGACCTCATAAGAATGGAAGAAGGTAGAATGCCGTAGAAGATTCTTGATTGGAATGGTAAGGAAGAAGTGAAAGGCGGTAGACCTAGATAACGATGGATAGATGGAGTGAGAAGAAGTATGGAGGCTAGAAATTTGACAGAAGAAGATGCTTTAGACAGGAACCTATGGCGACAAATCGCTTTGAGTTGTAGGAGAACCGTTGTAATGTGCAATATTCCTAATAATTATATATATACACATCACGCAAGATCAGAGGCCTCAAGGTACCAATCCCACCACTGAAATTTCTCAGAGATCTATTCTGGGAAGATCTATACATACGTACTTAGAATCTACAGGAAATAAATTATCTCTGAAGCTATTCAACTACACATCCACAGGATGAAGAGACTTGGGAAGACCTAAGAAGCGATGGAAGGATCAATTTCAATCCTGAAGCGGAATAGACCAATGGTTTAATCCAGATTATAATTGATGATAATATATATATATATACTAATCCACAGTAATCCTACCCGAGGACAGGTCCATTACTGCAATTATAGCATTTTCATGCTATGCTTGCAGCTTTACTAGGGAATTGTAGGTATGGTAGCTTCCCGTTGCTTTCTACACCGGTGATGGATGATAATGATGATAATGATAAGGATGATGACGATGATGACCATATAATTTCGGGACCGTTTGGGCCTTAAAGGTTTCCTGACATTTGTCTAACATGTGAGGAAAAAACCCGATATAATCTTCACCCAGAAAAACTGCCCCGACCGGGGATCGAACCCGAGCCCGCTGCGTGTCAAGGCAGCACGCTACCTCGAAATCATTGAAATACATAACGAAAAATGTATGATATTGTGGAGTGCTGAGTTCAACACCAAGCTATACCAGATAGAACATATACATACATGCACTGTTGAATTGACATTGTTAGTTACATGTGTTAAGTAAAGATAATGGTGTTAAACATTGTTGTCATGGTAACGGGAAGCTGTCAATCAACGGGTAATGGAATTGCTGTACCTAGATATATTCCGTCAGCAAGTGAATCATATTCTGTTCCAGCACACACGCTTGTCGCTTCTAATTTAACTGCTCTCACAGGAGAACTCCCATCGTCTTCGCCGTTGAATAGATTTGCTTTCAAAAGCTTTGAGATGTGTACTAATATACCGTACGTATTTTCTATTACCTGCTGAAGCTGCTCATTTACATAGCTATATCTGTATTATTTAATAGCGATCAGATTTGTACTAAATAACTCACTGGCACTATAGAAGCCGTAGGTTCATGGCCGCGCGGATATAAGTTCTATATATATATATATATTATATTATATATACTCTCTTTAATTTGCTTACTTGTGATAGGAGCTACTAGGTGGCAGTGGAGACCGAGTTCCCACTACTGCTGGTAATAGTGAGAATATATATAAGAAGGATGAATGTATGTACTAGACTTGCTCGGTTCCGTAATCGGTAGCGCACTGGGATATAAATCCAGAGGTCCGGGTTCAAGTCCCGTCCGAGCATTTATTTTTCTTATCATGTCTGTTACAATTGGCTACTTACAAACTTAATGCAATATGTAGCGATTGTAATTTTAAAATTTCAATAAGTAAAACGAAAGTAATGGCATTTTGTGGAAGAAATACTCTGCGTGCAAAAATAGTAAACAGACATGAAATTATTGAACAAGTATCCCACTTTAAATATTTAGGATGTGACATCAGCTATGATTAAGATATTGAACACAAAACACATCGGTTTGAAGCTATTTGTGGTAAAATAAATAGAACATTGAATAATAAAGCCCATAAACAAACACAATTATAATTTTATAAAACAATGGCTGTCCCTGTCCTTTTGTATGGGAGAGAATCTTGGATTACCACTATCAAACAAGAAAGTAAAATCCAAGCAGCCGAGATGAAATTTTTAAGAAGAGTAAAAGGCTGCACTAGAATGGACCAGATAAGAAACGAGGATATCCGTGAAGAACTGCAGATCTACTCCATAAAAGAAAAGATATTTAACAACAAGATACAGTGGAAAGAACATGTAGAAAGAATGGAAGAAAGTAGATTACCAAATAAAATCTTCCATTATTTTCCAAGAGGAAGAAGAGATGTCGGACGTCCTCGGAAGAGATGGTTTTAGATCTATTAGTGAAGACGGAACAGGCAACTCTTGCCTAAACCAGGAAGTGAAGAAGAAGAAGATCATGTCATATATATATATATAATCACTATACTGCCCTAATGTTTTCCGATTATCCCTAGCATAATTTACCTTCTTCAAATCATTACAATGCCATTCTCCCACCTCCTTCACATACCAACTGGGTGCATACCCTCTAGTTTTCCTACAAAGACTTTTCCATGCCCCATTTTCATTCCCAATTCATGCGACATGTTCTGCCAATCGCAGTACACGAGACTTAACTATTCATATTTCGTCTGGCTTTCCATAAATATAATGTAGCTCGCCTTTACGTAATTTTCTCCATTCACCTTTCTATTTGTCTCTCTCTTAGTTCCAAAAATGTCCATAAGAACTGTATTCTCATTTTTTTCCCCCAACCTTTAAGGTCTAAATTTAAAATAGAGTTCATATTTCACGTCCATCCAATATAGCAGGGAGAATATTCTGTTTAACTTGTTTTAAAATAGTTAAAATGACTATTTAACTCATGCCCCAAATGGGAAACAATCACCAATCACATTTCAATGATTTTTTATTTACAACAACCAATCACAGTCGTATTTCGCCTCGAATTTATCAACCGAAGTTTATCATATTAAAGAATGCTCCTCCTTTTTAACATTCTGAATAGGTCATGGCATTATTTTGCAGTGACTCGCCCTCCAAGAAATACGGCTACCAGATTGTATATATAGTGCATGAATGTCAGCAGATAGTGCATGCGGGAGATAATATAAAAATATTTGTAGAAATTGAATATACTACGAAAGAAAGAAACCACTGTTTGCACTTTCGCAAACGAGTTATTTTCCAGAAAATGACGTTCCAGAAAAATATAATTGATATATTTATATCATAGAACATCATTAATTAATTATTATACCTATAATGTTGGTTACAAATTTCTCCACTAGGGTGCATTTGTACAAAATTGCGATCCTTTGGCAATAAATAACATGATTTGGTTGCAGTGATGAACAAAATAAACTAATTAAGCGTACCAGTCGTTTCTGATTTGTTTTCAAACTTCGCCCTTTACATTACTTACTTTTTACTTTTGAGGGCTCTCCACTTTTCAGCGGTTACCCTGTATTCCCATTCGCCATTCTTGCCGATCACGCCATTCATCCTCCCCCAGACCTCGGTCGTTCATCAATCTAAGGATCTCTCCTCTCCAAGTTCTTCTAGGCCTGCCCCGTTTCCTTCTACCAGAAGGTGACCATTCCAAAAGAGTTTTGGGCCACCTATCATCCTCCATTCTCCTGACATGGCCATACCACTGAAGAGCTCGTCTTTCGATCCTTTCCACCACTGTCTCCTCCATATCCATCATCTGCCTCACTTCTTCATTTCTTCTTCTTTCCAACCTGGACACCCTGGCACTGCGTCTTATTCCATCCATCTCCACTGCCAAGATCTTAGTTTTTTGTCCCTCTACCTAAGTCCATCCCTCAGCACCATAAGTCATTATGCTTTCCACAACAGACTTCAAAATCCTCTTCTTCGTGTGGTTTGACATGGTCCTACTCCACAGTACTCCATTCAACATTTTTATGGCTCTTCGTGCTTGTACTAACCTGCAATCTACTTCAGCTTTGCAACTCCCTGATTCATCAATAAGTGATCCCAAATATTTAAATTTTTTAACAGCTCTAATAATTCCTTGGGACAGGGATATATCTCGTCCAATTCCTCCTACTACAAGATATTCAGTTTTTTCCATGTTTACTCTTAATGCTCCTATTTCAAAAACATTTAGAAGTTTTCTCATCATGTATTTCACTTTAAATATATAAATATTTTAAATAACTATAGTTAAATAATAATTTGTGAGTAAACAGCTTAATTTTATTCGTTAAATAGTCCTAACAAATGCCACTCTTGATTTCCAAATTAACATAAGTAATGCCACGAGTGATTTCCAAATTATCAATAAATTTACGACTCACGAAGTGTGGAGTGAATTTGTCTAGAGAATTTGGAAATCAAAAGAGGCATTTGTTAGGACTATTTAACGAATAAAATTAAGCTGTTTACTCACAAATCATTGTTTAACTATAGTTATTTTAAAATATTTATATATTTAATGTAAACGGCGATGTTTGAAAACAAATCAGAAATGAGAGGTTATGTTCATTCACTTCTGCTTGATCATATTATTTATTGCTAAATAAGATCGCAATATTGTAAGAGTCCACCCAAGTGGAGAAATAATGAAACATATCAAATTATATATCATAATCAACATTACGGGTTATTCATTTATTTTTTTAGTAAACAACTCAGTAAAATCAAGAAATCTTTTCATTATTTGCTATATTCAATGTTTTTGTTGTAGAAAAATAATGCTTTGACCTGTTCAGAACATTGAAACTGAGGAGCTTTCTTTATCACAACAGCAGGAGCTGATAAAGAAAAATCGATAAAGAGCGAGGTGAAACAGGACTGTCATTGGTTGTAAAACATCATTCATTGAAACGTGATTGGTCACTGCCTAGCATTTGTGGCACGAGTTAAATAGTCTAGATAAATTCACTCCTCACTTCATGAGTCGTGAATGTATCGATAATTTGGAAGTCACTCGTGGCATTACTTATGACAAGTGTCTCTGTAATGCTTAAAGCATGCGTTTATAGAATTTAGTATGTGTACAATTCCTACAATCATTTTATTCCTGTTTGTAATTATACTACCTAGGTATTTGAATTCAGTCAGTTATTAACTGTTTTACTTGTTAATAAATTAAGATTTTCTTCGGCATATTGGTGACTCATGTGAATAATATATGGCTTAATTTTCTCAAGACTGACAAATAATCGCATATTTACATTCAAAGTAACATTGATTTTATCTAATCCCCTCTTGATAGATTATGAACTCGTGAACTGCAAAATATATCTGTATACATTAAATATAGCCCTGGTTGTTATTCACCTTCTCATGGTGGAGAGTTTGCATGTTGAAGTAACCTCGAGAGCAATGTCGATGATAACATTGCTGCCAAACGAGTCAACCATGGCAGACAGGAGACAGGTCGAAGGCGGCAAGCCGGACGAAAACATTACATTGGTCGAAAGAGTGACGGTCTTTCATCATAAAGTAAAATACTCTAGAAACTCGGACATGTTCTTGTGGAGTTAAAAAAAGTATGTGCGTAATCCATAGCGTAAATTCCCTGGACCGACAGGTCGTGCCTCTGTAAGACCTGTAAGACCGACAGGTCGTGCCTCTGTAAGACCTGTAAGACCGACAGGTCGTGCCTCTGTAAGACCTGTAAGACCGACAGGTCGTGCCTCTGTAAGACCTGTAAGACCGACAGGTCGTGCCTCTGTAAGACCTGTAAGACCGACAGGTCGTGCCTCTGTAAGACCTGTAAGACCGACAGGTCGTGCCTCTGTAAGACCTGTAAGACCGACAGGTCGTGCCTCTGTAAGACCTGTAAGACCGACAGGTCGTGCCTCTGTAAGACCTGTAAGACCTGTAAGACCGACAGGTCGTGTCTCTGTAAGACCTGTAAGACCGACAGGTCGTGCCTCTGTAAGACCTGTAAGACCGACAGGTCGTGCCTCTGTAAGACCTGTAAGACCGACAGGTCGTGCCTCTGTAAGACCTGTAAGACCGACAGGTCGTGCCTCTGTAAGACCTGTAAGACCGACAGGTCGTGCCTCTGTAAGATCTGTAAGATCGACAGGTCGTGCCTCTGTAAGACCAACAGGTCTTGCCTCTGTAAGACCTGGGTGGCGTGTGGCATTTAAATAGTATGTAAAAGTGTCAGATTAAACAAAGTTAATGGAATTAAAAATAATAAGATGAATGAAAATAAGCACGTATATTATTATGAGCGTCCACCGCTGTGATCTCGAGGTAGCTGGCCCGGGTTCGATCCCCGGTCGAGGCATATTTTCTGGGTGAGATTTTTATCGGGGTTATTCATCTGTAAGACAAATGTCAGGTAAAGTTTAAGGTCCAAACGGTCCCCGAAATCATATGGCCATCATCCTTATCCTCACCCTTACCATTATCATCATCTTCATCATCCTTCACCGGTGTGGAAAGCAACGGGAAGCTACCACACCTGCAATTCCCTAGTAAAGCTGCAAGCATAACATGAAAATGCTATGATTGTAGTAAAGGACCTGCCCTCGAGCAGAATTACTATGGATGTATTATTATGAGCATTCTAAGTGAAGAGATAGTCATTAAAGTATGTGTTATATTAAGGGAAAGTTATATAGTATCCTGCTGGAGTTCGGAATTCCTAAAAAGTTAGTTAGACTTTTACGAATGTGCCTAAATGGCACAAAGAGTAGGGTGCGTGTTCGGATACTTTTGAAATCCAGAATGGGTTGAAGCAAGGAGATGCACTATCTCCTCTACTATTTAATGTTGTACTAGAGCATGCCATTAAATTTTTAGAGAATAAGGAAGGCTTACAACTCAATGGTATTAATAAGCTGTTAGTTTATGCTGATGGTGTAGAATTATTGGCCGATAGCGAGGAGATACTGAAGGACAACACGCACACACTATTAAGTAACACTAAGAAATTAGGACTGGAAGTAAATATCAATAAAACTAAATATATGGTCACACGTAGAAATTCATTATATAATGGAAATGGACAGCTAAGGACAAATGAGGGAAATTTTGAGGAGGTGGCTGAATTCAAGTACCTAGGAACAATAATCACAAATAGGAATGAGATGCACAAAGAAATTAAACATAGGCTCAATTTCTGGAAATGCATGCTATTATGCATTGCAGAGACTCTTGATGTCCCAACTCCTTTCAAAAAACGTTAAACTGAAAATGTATAAAACTATTATTCAACCAGTTATATTATATGGGTGCGAAACATGGACTCTTACTTTAAGGGAGGAAAGGAGATTACAAGTATTTGAGAATAAAGTACTTAGGAAAATTTTTGGACCAAAGAGAGATGAACAGACAGGTGAATGGAGAAGACTACATAACAATGAACTACATGGTCTTTATAGGAAGGCAGATATAATAAGAACAGTTAAGTCTCGTAGACTGCGATGGGCAGGACATGTCGCACGTATGGGGAATGAAAGACTTGCATGGAAGCTTCTTGTAGGAAAGCCAGAGGGAAAACGCCCAGTTGGTAGACCAAGAATTATGTGAGAGAATAACATTAACTATGATTTGAGGGAAGTAGATTATACAGGGAATGATTAGAAAGCATTAGCTCAGGATAGGGATGTATGGAGAGCTTATGTCCGCGCGGCCATGAACCTACGGGTTCGATAGTGCCAGTGAGTAAGTAAGTAAGTTATATTAAGTGAGTTTGTACACTTAGCAAAAAAATAAATGAGCGGATACTTGATCTCGAAAATTTAAGTTTTAACGAGCGATTCACACGAGTAAACTAATTGCCACAGTAAAGCTACAATATGTTCCCCTTCCTCCAATGAAGAGCATTATTTTATGCATAGCAATCCAGCGAACACATAGCTCACTGCCTTATGACTTGCTTCCTGTTCAAGAGGTCACAAGTTCGGTTCTCTATGAGGTAAAGTTTGTAATTGTTCCAATTTTATTCTTTCTGTCCACTCTTAAAGAAAACACGAACTAACTATTTGGAAGTATTACTGTTTTATAATTGGTATTCCTATTATTATTATTATTATTATTATTATTATTATTATTATTATTATTATTATTATTATTGTTATTATTATTGTCCATCATCTATGGGTTATTATTAGGCTATACTTGACCTATAAAAACTATATATTTTAATTGAAGGTTGGAACTCTTTCCCTCGCTAATACGTAATAAATAAATGAATAAATACATAAATATATGAAGCTACGTATATTATCTTTTATTACATAAATTAATAGCATTATTATTAAAATGTGGTTCTGTACACACAATTAAATTTATACCGGCAGGTAATTAGTGTTGTAGGGTTTACGAAGGCAGGAATATTACATAAAATGCGTTTGTTCGGGTATATAATCAGGTAACATTTTATTTACTCTAAACGTGATTCTAAGTTCGTTATGTACTTTTCGTTCATGAACAGGTCTATAGTCAATCAACCTTCGTGTAATATTTAACAGTTCCGTAATATATAATAACATATTTGTTACCTTAGTTAACATATTAGAGCTCAACTTTAATTTTCGCCTGTAGACAAATATTTGTTTCAAATAAAAGTTGTAATTTTTATTCCTGTAAAATCGTGTGACTTATAAAAGCTTGACGTGTGCATTATGCTTCTTTGTACTGTCGTAGCTAAATTTAATTACTTTAAATGAAAACAAAACGAATATAATCAATAGCCTGTTTCGTTCGTCAATGTTTGTTTATCTACAATATCTACAACTGTGACAGACTAGATCGTCACAAAGCAAACCCCTGAGGTTCCAAAATAAGAATGCTCATGTCTGTTGATTATTTTGTAAACATATTACAAGCAAACTGCCCGAAGCATCATAAGCGTAATAAAATGTTACGTACCTGGATTCAAATGTATTATTTCCTGCTAACAATTGCATGTTTCATTTCAATTTACGTCATAATTTAGATAATTTATCAAAGTGAAACAAGAATAACGGAAAGTTAATTACAATTTTCCTAAATTTAAATTTAATTTAATTCCGATTTTTTTACATTTACACTGGAAACTAAGACTAGTGCAAAACAACACTGTTAATATATAATTATAATTGTGGTGTCGCAGCTCCTTTAATTATTATTATTATACTATAATCATCTAACACAAATCATCAACAGGCTTCTCTTCTGTTTAACTCCCGTTCACAGGACTCTGTTGTTAATAGCATCTGCTACCTAAAGGCCTACAGGCATAAAGATTGCATATTTTATAAGTTGAGGACGACGGATTTTACCTAAGAAGGTATATTTTAACTTATTTTATTATATATATATATATATGTATTTATATATTTATATTTATACATATATGAAGGGTAGGGCAATAACATGGCAAGCCACATATGTTTTCTTCTTCTGAAATATAAGGATTTAAATGTTTTAAAAAATTATAAATACTAAATGGGCAGTATTGTTGTTAATGAATTATGTGTCTATATGTTTTAACTCATCACTGGCGCACGTTCTAATGGTTTTATGGATATTCCAATACATATGTTTGCTATCATCGTAATAAGTGCCATATCTTTACAGATTGTGGCTTATCGTGTTACTGCCATACGATCTTCACACACATATATATATATATAGTTAGTTTTAGTACTTTATTCAGATTGGGAGGGCAGACTGCCAGAGCACTGTGACCTGAACGATCTATTGAGATACCCCATTACAATATTTTTGTTTCAAATGCCGCAGGTTTTTCTTTCGACATTCCTGATTTCTCTCCTGGCATGGCGTACTTGTAACCCACTTCTGAGGTTGGGGCGCCTGCAAGGCGGGGTTACGTTGCCCCGATGATATGATGGGTGATGATGATGATAATGGTGCGCCAGCAGAGTCCCTAATCCTATGCTTAACCTAAGACGAATATGAATGATGATGATTGCGATGGCCATATGCTTTCGGGGACCGTTTGGGCCTTAAAGTTTTCTTGACATTTTTCTTACAGGTGAGGAAAAACCCCGATAAAAACCTCACCCAGAAAAACTGTCCCGATCGGGGATCGAACCCGGGACCGCTGCGTGACAAGGCAGCACGCTACCCCGAGACCACAGCGGTGGACTCATTACAATATTGTGCAGATGAAAAGATTGAAAGTCTGCTCTATGGTGTTCGTAAATTGTTGATGGTGTTTCAGGTCCGACACACTAAGTTCTACTTCCATGACCCATACCACCATGTTTGATTTGGTGGCGAGAAGGGTTGGGCCCTTCTGCTCTTTTATATTGCTCACACTGGAAGCCATGAGACAACACCCTGATGTTCCACCTCATTATATGCCCGCAACAATATATTTTCAATATCCGCGGAATGACGGCCGAACTACTTTTTTTCTCCTAACACGAGATGAAGTAAAGGATAATATGAATGAATCAGAAATGAAATGACGTGTATGGGAAGGAGAAGTAATGGATAGTGTTTGTGGGTGAAAATCCGGAAAACGGGAGAAGCCCCACACAATCTCGAAACATGAAGATATGGTCCATCACGAACCTGGGATCGAAGTCCGGGCAGACGAACGCGAGAGCCACGCATTTATCGAGAGACCTTATCCTTATATGACTCCTATATCTCAAGGGTTACTAAACTAAAATTGTTCCTTTCTTATGTACCTCTCCAAACATATTTATCCCACCAAACTCAATTATTAACTGTGCTATATTACATTTTTATTTCTTCTTTTCCTATGTATCATATGCTACTTTTAGTGACTATTTAACTCATGCCCCAAATGGGAGTCAATGGCCAATCACATTTGAATTAATTTTGTTTTAAAACCAATGCAAGTCGTGTTTCACTTCGATATTTAACGAATTCTGTTTACCAAAATAAAGGAAGCACCTTCTTGTTAGTATTCTGAACAGGTCAGGACATTATTTTGCAGTTACGTACTCTCCAACAAATATGTTGAATATAGCAAATAATGAACAGGTTATATAAAATTGTAGACTTTCACGGCAGGTGTCTTGATTCATGTCTTTCATGTCTTTCGGGCTAAATGACCCTGGTCTGGTTTTCTTAACGCTCAACGTTTCATCTACTACGGCGGTAGAAAACCTCAGGAGATTCTGCGTGTTCTATGACCTCATAATTCGTTAACTCACTCCCGAGTATGTCTACCGCTGTAGTAGACGAAGCGTTGAGTTTTAAGAAAACCAGGCCACGGCCATTTATCCCGAAAGACATGAATGGGCAGATTCCTTCGAGCTACACATTTAATAATTGTGTATTCAATAATTATGTTTTTTTAAATAATTATTTCACTCAGTTGTTTTCTAAAAAATAATTAATAACTTATAATGTTGGTTAAAATACACAGTTTGGTGTTTTTCTCTCGACTAAGGTGTATTCTTAAAATATTGCGATCCTATTTGGCAATAAATAATATGATCGAATTGCAGTGATGAACAAATTAAACATAACCAAACATTTCTCATTTGTTTTCAAACATCGCCGTTTACATTAGATATATAAATAATTTAAAATAACTATATTTAAGTAATGATTTGTGAGTATACAGCTTAATTTATTCGTTAAATAGCCCTAGAAATGCTACTCTTTGATTTCCAAATGCTCTAGATAAATTGGAAATCACTTGTGGCATTACTTATGAAAACCGTGTCCGAAGTAGTGGCAGGTTGCTGGATGAGTTGAGATTAGGTAATTATTTTTGAAGGACTGTGATAAACATGGATGCCGGTTTCCAGGCCTCACAAGAGCAGATTAAATGAAATTAAACTAAATGGATGGCATAGGTATGGATAAGCGGTGGAATGGATTTTTGTAGCATGATTAAATAGAAGAAACCCCGAGAAAAACCAGCACTGAATCAGATTAATCCACCACAAACTCCAGATAGAGTGGCCGAGCCGGAAACACGGTATTCTGAGATGAATGGCGAATGACTGTATACTTCAGTGGCTCATGGAGCCGCCGTCATTTATAATATTGTTTCAAATATTTTGAACGATAGGTAACGGTATATTTTATTACAATTTTCTTCAAAAACATATTATTCTTATTTGACTGGCATTCTTGGCTGGATATGTTTTCATATAATTTACTACAATTCCTCAATATTAATAATAATAATTATTTAGCCATTTAATCATGAATTCTAGGTTGAATTTCTTCAACAATAACCACTAGGAAAATTAAACAGGAGCATCTTACTTATTTGTTTCGAATTTTTCAACACAAGTTTTATATTATGGCGCATTGTGGAGCTATCGTTATAAATTCGCTGGCAATAGTTGGGTTTCGTTTGTAGAGAGGGATGACTGAGCTGACGACTCACGAGCCGGAAAACCCGCGGAGAAAATTCCACGTGCATCTATATGTCCATCCAACAAAACTCAGTTCTGAAGTATTATTCTCGAGAAGTGTCTCGGCCGAGCTTCCAGATTACCTCTACCCTCGCATATATGTGCAGGTACAAGGGTCGGAGTAATCATGTCGTGTCCAAAGTGCGGACGAGTAACGAAGTGTGAAGACAAGAACATGTGTTAAGTGAAACCGTCAGTAAGCATAAAGTAGTTAATTATAAAATAATTTAATAACATATTAATTTAAGAGAAAATAATTTGTGTGTATAAATTGAAATAGTGCGAAAGCAATAAAGTGAATTTGTGAAACTTCCAGCAACGTATGTTAAGTTAATTGAAAAAAAAAATCGGCTGTATTTCATCAATGCTAATCATCACTTACAATATATCGACTATATATATTTTATTAAAGGTATAGCTAGCAGCCTGAGCTCAGTTTCGAGGGGTTTCAATGTTTGTAACGATTACATTTTTTTTATTTGAAACTAAGTTTTACTATTATTGTATACTCGTACTTTTCGTAATGCATTCTCATATACAATGCAGAAACTTTTGTCGTCCCAACTTCTCTCAAAAAACATTAAACCGTATATATATATATATATATAAGGTTTAGCAGTATTTGAGAATAAATTTGTGAGAAAAATGTTAAACCAAAGAGAGATAAATTAACGGGCGAATGGAGAAGACTCCATAATAGTGACCTACATGATCTTTCTGGGAAAGCTGATATATTAAGAACAGTTAAGTTCCGTGGTGGTCCTGCGATGGGCAGGACATGTGGCACGAATATAGAATGAAAGGGGGAAATGGAAACTTCTTGTAGGAAAACCAGAGGGAAAGAGACCAGTAGCTAGGCAAAGTTCGAGGTGTCACAAACATATTAAACATTATTTCAGGGAAGTAGATTATGCAGGGGAAGATTGGTAAACAGTATGTCAGTGTAGGGGTGTATGGAGAGTATATGTTCTCGCGGCCATGTACCTTTAGGTTCGATGAATTCAAGTGAGTTAGCATATTTTTCGTATAATGTCAATATATTTTTGTGTCCTTGACTCTTGACTTCCATTTCTTTCTATTAGAATAGAACGAAATAAAATGTATTTAAACTGGAAGAGTTAAGGCAAGAAGTCTTATGTTCCGCTCAACCTGTAAACTAAGACACACAGAAATGTGTTTATAGACTACTTTTTTCAATTGTACGTAAATATTATATTTTTATGATATATCAGTACGATATGAATGTAATCCTCAACTCTATTGCGTTTTGCAATTAACACTTTAAGAATGAAAAGGTTAATTGGATAACACCACAAGAGATGGTTGGAGAACGAAACGAGCCAGTAAGCCAACTACGTTTAGCGAACTTAACATTTTCCTGTTGCTCAAAATGCGACATTTTCACGATGCCGCACTAGCATTCAACTGCCCTGCAGAAATAAGGATGGTAGTTCTAGATATTCTGCATGGACGCAACTACCTCTTGCTGGAACAAGAGAAGAACTTACGGTGAAATGGCATTATTGCATTACAAAATCGGTGCCCTGTTATGTATCCCGCGACACTAAGCATCGATTCCATATGCTGGATTATATATGGTAAATTATGTTTTAAGTCCCGCGCCGAAGCCGACAGGTTAAGGCAGGAAGCCTTGGTGCAGAGGTACGGGGCTTGCGCTGGTTGGAGTCTCCATGGGGGAAGAATTTTTCTCATGGAATTTCGGCCAGTATGGGACCGGTTTCCACCCAGCATCGTGAGACATTAGGGTAGCTACAATAAGTAGCGGCTCCAGGTTGAAAAGACCAGCTATAACGGCTAGGGGACCCAACATGCTGACCACATACCACCCCTACACTGGCTTATGATCTCTACCTTTGTGATTGACACACGTGGTTGTGAGGTGAAAACCCAGTTTGTAGGCGAAGGACTTTCTAGGGCTATCGCGCTTGAAGTTATTTGGAGTTAATTTCATTTTAATATTCTCAACATGTCCACCGATGTGGTCTCGAGATAGCGTGCTGCTTTGTCACGCAGCGGGCCCGGGTTCGATCTCCGGTCGGGACAGTTTTTCTGGGTGAGGTTTTTATCGGGATTTTTCCTCACCTGGAAGACAAATGTCAGGAAAACTTTAAAGCCCAAACGGTCCCCGAAATCATATGACCATCGCAATCATCATCATTCATATTCGTCCTAGATTAAACTTAGGATTAGGGACTCTCCTGGCGCACCACTATCATCATCACCACCCAACATATCTTCGGGGCAACATAACCTCGCCTTCCAGGCGCCCCAACCTCAGAAGAGGGTTACAAGTACGCCATGCCAGGAGAAAACACCAGGAATGTCGATAGAGAACCTGGGGCATTTGCAAAAAAAAAAAGTTTCACTGAACATTTTAATCTTCCTTTGTTTAATTTTAAGTAACTATCTTTTACAAGTCCACCGCTGTGGTCTCGAGGTATTGTCACGCAGCGGGCCCGGGTTAGATCCCCGGTCGGGGCAGTTTTCTGGGTGAGGTTTTTATCGGGGTTTTCCCTCACCTGTAAGACAAATGTCAGGAAAAATTTAAGGCCCAAACGGTCCCCGAAATCATCCATTATCATCAACCTCATCATTATCATCATCATCCTTCATCGGTGTGGAAAGCAACGGGAATCTACAACACCTACAAGTCCATAGTATAGCTGCAAGCATAGCATGAAAATGATATGATTACAATGAAGGACCTGCCCTCGGCAGAATTACTATGGATGGATGGATATTTTACAATTACTATTTTGCGATGGTAAGGAAGCGGAATAAAAGAGGAGGATGGAAAATTCTTACAGGAAAGCCAGAGCGAAAACGCAAAGAAGGCCGACCGAAAAAGGAGGACAAAGTGTAATATTAACCATGATTTGAGGGAGTTGAATAACACAGGGAATAATTCGAAGATATCTCGGGTTAGAGATATATGCAGAGCTCTATCCGTGCGGGTATAAACCTCCTGGTACAAAAGCGTCAGCGAGTTAGTTATTATAATTACACACACACACTCACTTTTATATATTATTTCAGGATTGTTTCTGTTACATTCACAGGAATCCTCATCTAAAATATACAATTTTTTTTTCTTCTTTGACACTTCCCGATCTTCCGTGTCTGCTTCTGTCATGTTTCTCTTCTTCATGTTGTCTTGAATTCCCTTCATCCACGTTGGTTTTGATCTACCACGTTTCCCTTTTCCAGGAGGTATGCATTTCAAAACTTCTTTGTTTGTTTCTGTGTCACTCCTTATTGTCATTATATGCCCATAGCATCTTGATCGGATTTCTTCAATATCTTGTATAATGTCCTTTTCGACATTATATATATATATATATATATATATATACTAGATATTACCTGGCGTGCGCTGCTACGCATACATAAATGACAATTTATGTGATTTTAAGTTTAGTTGAATAAGTGAGAGGAAAAAGCAATTATGCATTTATATTTTATTAGATACTCCATGCTGATTACTCGGCGTTGCCCGGGAATATACTTATCCCGGCCTTCTTGATATAAATGAGCTGTAATACGAAAATTAATGTGTTTTATGTTTAGTTAATAAGCAGGGGGAAACATTTATATCGTAATTATTTTTAGATACCCCGTGCTGTTTACTCGGCTTTGTCCGGGAATCTACTCATCCCGACCTTCTTGGTAGAAATGAGCTGAAAGACAAAAATTAATGTATTTCTTATGATTAGTTGAATAAGTAAAATGAAAAATAATTATAAATATATATCGTAATTATTTTAAGATTCTCCGTGCTGATTACCCGGTGTTGCCCGGGAATCTACGTATCTGGATCAATCTTGGCATAAATGAGCTAAAAGACAAAATTCGTTATTGTAAGTTATCCGTAAAAGAATACCCGACATGTGCTGCTGTGCTTGCACAGGAATCTACGTACTTCTCTCGATTTTCTTGGGATCATTGAAAGGCAAAAATCGTTATTGTGAGTTATCTGTATGAGATAAACATATGCTATCGCAGACTTTTTTGTAGAGTTTTTTGAGATATTCAATTCTCTGTACATTAATTTTGTGTAGGTATTTGTTAAGGTTTAAGTAGCATAAGCCATTTAAGCGTCCAAAGAGCATATTTTTTCACGTTTTCCACTACAAAGGGCGATTTTTACGGGTGTAGGAGTTGAATATCACAACTTTCTTATAGTCTATGTTCATTCCGGAAATCTTCTGAACACTTTGCAGAAAGGCCCATCACAATCGGATCAATGGTATGGCCGCGAATAAAGTACGAACAGACAAACAAACAAACATTCATGTTTATATATTAGATATATATATATATATATTATATATATTATATATATTTTATATATATTATATATATTTTATATATATTATATATATTTTGTATATATTATATATATATTATATATATATATATTATATTGTAAGACTATTTAGAAATATAATATAGATAATACAGGTTATTTATTTACTATTTTTAATAAAGTAATGGACAAATCAATGAGTAGATACTATTTAAATTGGTGTCAAATTATAGAACACTATACAAATATATAATAATCAGACAGCGGAATCTGTTCCACAATGTCGAAGGCTACTTGTATTGGTACAGAGTATACGAGAATGCGCGCGAAGAGGATTGAGTGTATGACATACCTACCGGGCTATGAAGAGACCTCTGCCATTTGAAAGACAAGCGCAGTAAACAACGCTTCATATAGTAAATTTGTGGAGTTATTGTTGAGTACATCACTAGTTGATATTGCGTCTATCTGATCTTACCTTAGTTAAATAACAATAAAATGAAAACAGATGTACGTGCGATAGAGCAAGCTTTGTCTTATAACGTTTCATTACCTTGTAAGCAATGCATAACCTAAGTATATTTTATTTGCACCTTGTATTGCTTCCTAACGTTTATATTACAGAAGAATCGCTCGATATGTATGCAGACATGTGAAATACCCCAACCCACATCTTACCGATCGCTCCAGTACAGTCCATACCAGTTCAAATAATTCATCGGCACGGCGTCGTTGAACAAGTTCCACTCTCTAGTAATAATTAACGGTTATGCATTATTTGTTTTCACAGCAATCTGACAGTTTTAAATAAGGAACCATCAGAAATTTAGCTTCCCCCGTTTAACTAAATAAATATATTTGTGTTCCTTAAACTAACAAAGTTGGGCCATAAATTCAAGTGTCTGACAAAGGGGTAGGGGCACAAATTAAACACAGACTCAATTCAGGAAAGCCATGCTCTTAGGCATTGCAGAGACTTTCATCATCCCAAATCTCTAAAAAAATTTAATTGGAAATATGTAAAACTGTTATTCTTTTCAGTTATATGGATGCGAAATATTAACTCTTACTTTAAGAGATTAGAGAACATTAAGGGTATTTGAAAATAAATTTGTTAGGATTTTTTTTCGACCAAAGAGAGATCCATAGACATTAATTTGTTAAGTATACGTAATAATGAAGTACTTGATTATTATGAAAAGCAGATGTAATGAAAACAGTTATGTCTCGTTGACTGCGCGGATATGTTACTAGAATGGTGAATGAGAAAACCAGGGGGGAAGCGCCCAGTAATGATGCCAAGAATGAGTTGGGAGAATAAACATTAACGATGACATGAGACAGGTAAATTATACGGGGGTGGTTGGAAATTATTAGTTCAAGATACGGATATAAGCGGACCTTATGGCCACGCGGCCATGCACTTATTGGTTCAATAATGCGAGTGAGTTCGTTATTAACTCTACATTTTAGACAAATCTATTATAGTGCTAATATTTTCCATTCATTTATTAGTTAATGACTATATTTCTACTTTTGTTGAATGAAAATAGAGCATGAATTTAGGTTACTGTTCTTTCGTGTTCTAAAAATGTATTTATGGGTTAAAATACAGGGCTATTCAGAAAGAATGAACAGATTTCAACCGTTTATTTCTTCGAAACTACAAAAAATAGAAACAAAATTCCAACGTTCCTGGAATGGGAAAAGTTGAAATTTCACTATTTTATGCATTCAATATGAGCACTATGTGTTACACGACAAATATCAAAATGGTGCCTGATTTCTTGCCACACACGAATCAGCTGGTCTTGAATTATCGAATTCACAGCTAAAACAATTCGATGTCTCAGATTTTGAAGAGTGTCAGGCATAGGGGGGATAAAACACGGTCTTTAACGTAATACGACAGATAAAAATCACACGGGTTTAGGTCTGGTGACCTGGGAGGCCACCGGCGATGAAGTTGATCTTATGCTCCTTCTCTTCCAATCCAAAGTTCTGTTGTGTTGCCATTTTAATACAAACAATCATTATGACAAGCAACAGCGCCAATGCGAACGTGATCGGAAAGTCGAACTTTTTTTCTTTCCAGGAACGTTGGAATTGTGTTCCTATTTTTTGTAGTTTGGAATAAATAAATGTTTGAAATCTGTTCCTTCTTTCTGAATAGCCCTGAATTTAAATTAGGTCTGTTAGTTAATATTTGTTCCCTATAAATTTCTTATTGTACTCCTGCAATATGAAATTAGCCGAACATTATGTATTGAAAGTTGTTTAAAAATATATTCTTGTTCTTCTTCTTTTAAGCCCTTACCTTCCCTGTGCCGGTATTTGAACGCTCCCTAATGTGAACTTATTGACCAAGTTAATTTAGTTGCGCTCATTTACCAATAGATGTCAGAGAATAATAAGGAATCTCCCTAGCGACTCTATGAGACATCTATTAGGTTACTAAGGTACTACTGGATGAGAAATTGTCGATTAATTTTGCACAGAGGCCTTTTTTCAGGTTTGTGGTTCTTTTACTAGCCTGAAAATCTTCATACTCGAGATCCAAGGATTAAAGTTCCTCCCGTAGGACTTGTCCCTTGGATTTTTCCAACCTAAAAATCCATCAATCAGGATCGGGTTTGAAACCGCGTCTTTCGGGACTATAGACCAGGAACGTGACCACTAACCCATCTCATGACTACATTTAACAGTATATACTCTATATTATAATTATAGGCAAACTTTATTATTGAGCTTTTATATCAGACACCTTAGTGAAATGAATAAACCTGAATTCTTCTTCTTCTTATACTATTCATGATTTCTATGCTCAACTTAAGTATGGTACGTTCGTCTGTCGGGGCAACATGAAGTGTTCAATAGCGTCGCTATCTTCGGCTCCAGTGACCTGGGTTCGATTTTCGGCGGGTAGGTGATATTTAATCGCCACCGTAGGTCTGGCCGTATGTCCTGTCCTTATGTGTGCATCGGACAAGAAAAAGGTAAAGAATGTAATACAAAAAAGGAAGAGAGAAATCTTTTGTTAGATTTAAATAAATCATAAAAAAATAATAGAAAATCAACAATGATTATGTTATGAATTGAAATTCAAAGTAATAATAAAGTCAGTAATTCAAGTGTGGCAGTAATTAACAAGCTCGTTTGGATGCTATGAACACACTACTAACATTTTTAATTCGTTGTAGAATGTAGTTCGAGTTCAAAACTAAAACAAAGTGATGGAAGGCATCAACTAACACACCCCAGGTAGAAAGAGCTATAATCTTATTTCTATCATACATCAAGTTAGCACCAAGACGAGCCATAAATATTGTCAGTTCAGAAATAATAAAACGGAAGGTATTTAACCAATCACCAAAAGACAAACTGGATCAAATTAATAAATATACCCTCGTTCTAATATGAATTGAAGAATGTATTAAAGACGAAATCGGAGTAGTCCGCCGTCTTGTTTTTGTGAGTGTTCCTGATTACATAGTAGCAATACACCGATACGATACTAGGCCAATATTTTCCTCTGAAGAAGTTTATCTGGATTCCCTTAGTATGTCGGCTAGTGTGAAGTCTGGTTATGAGTATGTGCGTGTATGTCCCTATGTCCAATAATAATAATAATAATAATAATAATAATAATAATAATAATAATAATAATAATAATAATAATAATAATAATAATAATAATAATAATAATAATAATAATGTCCCTGTGAGTACAATACTTAAATATAGATAGACAAGCGTCTTGGTAGAAGCGTGGCTAACGCCCGGGAATGCCCCGTCTGAGATCCCACATCAAATCGTGCGGGTTCCGTGAGAGTTCATGGTGGTTGGTGATATCGGTATTTTGGGGTTTTTAGGAATCTCTCGTTTTTCCGATTTTCATCTCACTAACACACTCCATTTCCCTTCCGCCCGCCCTAATATAATTTCATATATAATTTATTCATTTCATGCGACTCTTCTCATCTTATGTCGGGATAAAATAGTTTGGATTTAATCCACGGGTGTTGAAAATATGTGGTTGTGGGATCTAGTGGGTCACTCACAATTGTACTGCCACATGACTCCGAGTCTTCTTGTATCTTGTAAGCCCATGTTTCCCTTAACAGAGATTTAGGCGCTCTCCCCCTACAGGAAAGAATTTGAATCATACTAATTTAGTTAGACTTGTTTTCGTATAGATGTCATTTGAGTGGCCCATGTTCAGCGTTCCGCCTCATACCGACATCTAGGAAACCAAGGTAGTACTAGGACGGGAAAATTCGGTAAATTTTGTTTAGAGGCCTTTTCATTCAGGCTTAAGGATCTTTTACGAGCCTGAAAATCTTCAGACTCGGGACACACTGCTTAAAGTCCTTCCCGGAGGACTTGCTCCTGGATTTTTCCATCCTAAAAAATCCATCGACCCCGCCGGGTTTTAAACCGCGACCCTTGTGATCAGAGGCAAGGAGCATAACCACTTTTCCACTGCGGACGATGACTCCGAGTCTGGACAATAAAAAAGAGCAAAAGAGTTCAACCGGAGAGTCACTGTCCCACCTCGCGACTATGGGCTCAATCCAAAATGACGGTGTGGGTCATGGGAGTAGAAACTGGTGTGTCGGATATAAAAGGCAAACTACAGCTTACTTAACACCATATAGTAGAAGTTTATTTCACTCATCCCCATAATACTGGGATAGCGCAATCGATCTTCCTGTACACATTGCTCGGGAATTCTGCTCTTCCTGTCTGAATAAAGAACTAAAATAAAGAACTATCTATACATACTTTATGGTCGATATATATATATGGATATCCATCCATAGTAATTCTGCCCGAAGGCAGGTCATAGCGTTTTCATGCTATGCTTGCAGCTTTACTAGGGAATTGTATAGGTGTGGTAGCTTCCCGTTGCTTTCCACACCGGTGAAGGATGATGATGATAATGATAAGGATGATGATGATGGCCATATGATTTCGGGGACCGTTTGAGCCTTAAAGTTTTCCTGACATTTGTCTTACAGGTGAGGAAAAACCCCGATAAAAACCTCACCCAGGAAAACTGCCCCGACCGGGGATCGAACCCGGGCCCGCTGCGTGACAAGGCAGCACGCTACCTCGAGACCACAGCGGTGGACATATATGGATATAAAGTAATTTAATTGTACGATGTATTATTACTTTCAGATTTTTTGTGATGTCACTAAATATAAAAAAACATAATTTTTCGTAAATTCTCAAAATAATTCAGCAACCGAAATACATAAAAAGAAAATTAATGAACCAAATGTCGATGTTGAACTCCATGCTAAACCAAACAAAAAATATTAATTATGGTGTAAGTAAATTATAATTATCTAAATTGTGCTACGAAAACTTTATGACAGACATGCATATAAATTTAATCATTATTTCAGAAAAAAAGTGCAGTAAAATTATTTTAAGTAATCCTTAATTATTGTTAATTATGAGTGAGATATTTTAACATATTTTTAAAACCTTATATCAAAATGAAAGCCTTTTTATCCATATATTCTACATTTTTTTCGAGTAGCAGTCTTTTTAACAATTATTAATTACTTTTACTTTTATGTAGCAGTTTTCACGTTTCAAAACATATTCCTGCGCCCAATTAATGTACTGCACATCACTGTCATTCCAATCTCCATCGTCCAATTATTTGTCCTTCATACAGTCCAAAACACAATCATTCCACGTTATTTTTACCGTCCTCTTCTTCTTCTTCTTCGACAAGATGACAGCCATGCTAGTAGGCCTATTCTTCTCAGGAATCTGTCTTCCTTCATTCTTTTTACATGGCCATACACAATTTGAATTGGTTGTATTTGTTTTTATAAAATCCAGAATTACATTGTTTCTTATTTTATATTTTCCAGAAATTCTAGCTAAACGCTTCCAAGAATCCAATGCTGTAGAAGTGAATTTATTTTTTGTTCAAGATGTTAATTATAATTTTTCTGGACCTATTTTATTCAACTCCTTATTATAGTATTAAAAATGTTTGTTTTTATTTGTAAATCGTATTGTGATCCCATGAAACACCATTTAATTTTGATATTGCATATCCCCTTATTTATCCTCTCATAACTTTTACTATCACAACATGCATTTGCACTTATTTTTTCCCCTAATTTAAATATTGTTCACATGATTTTTATTTTGCAATGTCCTTTTCTAATACCAAAAATATATTTTATCTTCTTACCATATATTTCGTATTGTTGAAATTTATCTTTAATCCACATTATTTGTATTCCTTATTTAACTAATAATAGTATTAATCTAACCATATGTTTCCGACAATTTACACACGAATTACTGTGGGGAGGTAACAAGTTCATTGCCGGTGTCAATAAAATTCTGTTTTTCATAGCTTTGTTTCTTTGTTGTTGCGGAAAAAAATGAAATTAATGTTCCTCCTTCTGAATATGTGCCTATTACGTGGGTTGTGTCTTGGTTTCCTGGGTTTAACGTCGTCTAATTTGGCTCCTAGTTACATTCCTAATACAGGGGTGAATGTTGTTAGAAATACATCAGAACCTTATTACACGCTTTATATTAACTTGACCTGTATCCATCTATGTAACTGAATCTTTTAACGTGATTTTCACGCACTTAAAATCATTGGATCGATTTGAAACTTTGTATACTTGTGAAAGACCCGTGACAATACAATAATTTCATATTTTGTTTCTAAAATCATGGCCAGAATCATCAGAAAAAAAGTGTCTTTGTATCTATGTAACGGAATTTTTGAACAAGATTTTCACCCATTTAGAAACATTGGATCGACTTAAAACTTTGTATACGTGTAAAGGACCCGTGACAATACAATAATTTCATATTTATTTTCTAAAATCCTGGCCAGAATCATCAGAAAATCAAAAAAAGTGTCTTTGTATCTATGTAACGGAATCTTTGAACACGATTTTCACCCACTTAGAAACATTGGATCGACTTGAAACTTTGTATACTTGTAAAGGACCCGTGACAATATAATAATTTCATATTTTGTTTCTAAAATCCTGGCCAGAATCATCAGAAAATAAAAAAAAAAATGAAAACTGGTATAATAGGTTGCGGACTTGTCGACTTTTTAGTCAATCGTTGTAAGAGCTCAGTTGGTAGAGCGGTGAACTCTAGTGGTATATAATTTCAGTAATCCATAGGTCGCTGGTTCAAATCCGGCTGGGAGTTTTTTTAGAAGAGTATTACTTTTAGCTCATACTACAATAGTATCGAATTTAAAGATATTTACATTTTTATCTTATTCTGTAAAATATTAAAACTAAAAAATAAAAAAATAAATAATAGTTTTAAAAAACTAAAACAACACGCTTTATTAGAAAACCGAACTAAAAAAATGAAAAATAATTTTAATTTCCAACACGCTTGGGATAAATAATTTTACCATCAAAAGCGTGGGGTGCTTTTTATGATTTTTACATTTTCTTCTTAGAGAATTTACTTTTACCAATATCTGTTTATTATCAAATATATTAATTGATAAACAGCACCCCACGCTTTTGATGGTAAAATTATTTATCCCAAGCGTGTTGGAAATTAAAATTATGTTTCATTTTTTTTAGTTCGGTTTTCTAATAAAGCGTGTTGTTTTAGTTTTTTTAAACTATTATTTATTTAACATGCAACACATCTCTGCAACACAATCAGTTTGTAGTTTGATATTTAAAACGTTTTGGAATTTAATCACGTAGAATTCTAACGATTACAACCCACTATTCTCGAGTTCAATGGCACAAACACCTACAACGCCCACAAAAGGTGGATCTACAGCCACAGGCACGGAATTAGATCTAGCTCCATCATGTGAACACTTGATACAATCGATACGACGGAGAGAATACAGATTGAAGAAAATAAGTGGGAAACATTCGCTATATGGGCTAATTCGTTCACTTCATAAAACTAACAAAAAGAGGGACATAGCTTATGATGGGCCGCCGGGTATATATGCATGTCTGCAGGAATCAGTTTGCCCATATCTCGTGTTACAGAATTCATAAACATACTTGTGATTCAAAGTTAATTTTGTACACCATTTGATTTGGTTTCTGTGTCTCTGGAAAGTACAGTTAAAAACTTTATTTGTTCTTATTATTTATTTAACAGGTTTTAAATGTATACAACATCTTCCTGAGCCCAATATTAAGTTTTGATTCTCTTCTAACATTCACCTCTATTCTTTCAGTCACCACACTGCAGTCACCTTCCCTTCATCAAATTCTTAATATCCTCTATATATATTTTCTTAGGTCTCAGTATTTTTTCTTCCTCCTATTTTGAATCCTCTACGAATTTCTAACTCACAATCTCTCTTCAATCATCCTTTTTACGTGTCCAAACCATTGTAATTGTTTATTTCCACAAATTGTATAAAAGTTTCGTTAGTGTTAATTTTTTGTTTTCATTAAAACTGTTTCTGCTCCTCTCTAATTTAGAGCATTGTGCACATCTTCTTTAAAAATCCATTTCTATAGATTGCTATTTCGAGTTTAATTTGGCATTTATAGTCTATGTTCCTGCTCAACAGGTCATTAAACGCCTTACTACTGATTTATAAATAAAACACTCTTTAAAAATAAATCATAAAAACTAAAATGTAAATCGGAAGAGTTTTCGCGCTCATCGGATTGTGAGAGAGAAGAGAGAGAGAGAAAAGAGAGAGGAGAAGACAGATAGGAGAAGAGAGAGAGAGAAAAGAGAGAGGAGAAGACAGATAGGAGAAGAGAGAGAAGGAGAGAGGAGAAAAGAGAGAGGAGAAGAGAGAGAGGAGAAGAGAGAGAGGAGAAGAGAGAGAGGAGAAGAGAGAGAGGAGAAGAGAGAGAGGAGAAGAGAGAGAGGAGAAGAGAGAGAGAGGAGAAGAGAGAGAGGAGAAGAGAGAGAGAGGAGAAGAGAGAGAGAGAGAGAGAGGAGAAGAGAGAGAGAGGAGAAGAGAGAGAGGAGAAGAGAGAGAGGAGAAGAGAGAGAAGAGAAGAGAGAGAGGAGAAGAGAGAGAAGAGAAGAGAGAGAAGAGAAGAGAGAGAGGAGAAGAGAGAGAAGGGAGAGAGGAGAGAGAGGAGAGGAGAGAGAGGAGAAGAGAGAGGAGAGAGAGGAGAAGAGAGAGGAGAGAGAGGAGAAGAGAGAGAGGAGAGAGACGAGAAGAGAGAGAAGAGAGAGAGAGAAGAGAGAGAAGAGAGAGAGAGGAGGAGATTCAGTTCTAGAGCCGAAATATTTTATTGACCAGAACATTGAAGGTTGTGATTTTGATGGTCAGTACAATCCCCACGCAACTAACCCCAATATTTGCAAGCAATTGACCCAAACACCCACTATGAGTTTGGACGTGCTGTGTACACCATTCCAACCACGGAGGAAAATTATAGCGGCACGAATTGCAATAGACGGTTTCAATCAAAGTTTCAATAACTGAACGCAGCAGAATTGAAAATTAGCCATTTGATTGATCCCAGATTTAATTTTAAAAGGATAGTAGACATTAGAGGATTGGTTATGACATTAAGTCACGAGGTTTGATAATAAAACAGATATCCATGCCCTTTCCATTACGTCCGATGACCGATGTCTAGTTTATAGGATTATTTATCGAGGTTTGACGTATGCCAGGAAATATAACAATGCATGAATCAAAACATCACCGTACAGTCACAAAAGAAGAAAAAAAAACAAACACAAAAGGGTAAATGTGCAGGTAATCGGACAGAAAACATGACATAACAAAGCAGTAAAATTGATAAAAGAATAAATAGTCCTCTAAGTTATACAGAAATGGACATTTGAACTCTAAGTGAATTAATGTTTATAAAATATAAATTAAATTGTAATCACTATCATAATTTAAATTAAAATATTACCTTATATTTCGCACCGCGGCCAAACCTTATAAGACATCATGCATTGGCGCACTGATTGGAGTCCCCAAGGATCAATAACTTATCCAATGAAAATTCGGACAGTGTCCACTCAAGATCCCTGGGGGTCCGTTTATCGGGCCCCAGCTGTGCTCACAACAGCAACAGGGCGCGTCCCCGGGCGGCGGATAGGGGAACGGTCGGTGGTTTGCTTGCACTCCTCCCGGCTAGGTCCAGACCGGACCCGCGGGCCATTTGTGAGGTCGTCAGGACTCGAGCGACCTGATGCACTACATAGCTCGTGCTGTCTCACTTCAGCAACAAAACGCGTCCCCTCGGTGGCGTAGTGGGGAAAAGGTCGGTGGATCTGCTAGTCAGTCCTCCCTTCCAAGTCCGATGGACTCGCGGACCATAAGTGGGGTCAACAGGAGAGGAGCGCACTGTTGTACTAAAGCTCAATCGCCCCGTGCCCACAACGGGATCAGCGGCCGTCGTGGCGAGGCGGTGGGAGATTGTGGAGTTCCGCCTGCTCCCTTCTCTTGGTTTATCCCGAGGACCTTTGTGGGGGCACCATGGGAGATGAGCTCCCTGGATGCCTACATTGCTCAGTGGGCTGCCTCACAGCAGCTACACGACTAGGCCTAGTCTTGCGAACGGGCTGGATGGGACAATACCGGGCGTAATGCTGGGAATTACCACCAGGTCAATCTCGGGAAAGGAGGAAGCGCGGTCTTTGGAGGAGGGCTTAGCGCCGACTCTGGAACCGAGTGACCCAAAGGACAGTCTGTGAGGTCGTCAGGAGTTGAGCGACCTGACGTACTAAAAGCTCAGGCTGGACCCACTTCAGCAACCAAACACGTCCCCAGCTGGTGCACTGGGGGAAAGATCGGTGGATCTGCTAGACAGTCCTCCCGGTTAAGTCCAAGGGACTCGTGAACCATTAGTGGGGTAGGCAAGAGTTGAGCGCCTTGTCGTACTATTTGCTCATCTGTTGGAGCTTGCGAGCTCCGTGCTGGCCCACAACAGCTGCAGAAGGCGTCCCTGGGGGCACACCAGGGCTCGGCTCGGACCAGTCCAGCGGGGAGCTACTGTACTGGTTCCTGGCTTGGCCTACGGGCCCGTCGACAAACTGTGGGGGTCGCCAGGAGATGAGCACCTGGATGTACTAAAAGTCTCACACTGTTGGGCTTGTAGCCCTAGCCGGTCTCACAACGGCTGCAGGACACGTCCCTGGAGGCAGAACAGGGGAATAGTCGGTGGATCTGCGACAGCAGTCCTCCCGGCTAGGCTCATGGAGCCCGTGGACCAACTGTGGGGTCATCAGGATTGAGTGACCTGATGTACTATGTAGCTCATCAATTGCCCGAGAAATGCAAAACTCCAACACTCTCTCCCTGGAGTGTTGGTTTTATAGGACCGAGACCTTGAACGTGGACGCGAGATTTAGATTAGGGAGGACTAGAACTAGGACTTGGGAGTATGGTCATGACGACCGAGGTATCCCAAGGGGTGGTGGCAGGGCGTAGATGTCCACTCAAGATCGTGAGAAATTTCGGTAGCTACGATAGCCTATGTAGCGGCTACATATTGAGAAAACCAGCTATAACGGCTGGCGAACACGCCATGTCTCCCCTATTTTGGCTAGATAATAATAAACATCTGTAATTGAAATACCCAGAGAGTTCTGAATACGTTATTTGTCTTGTTTTCATATTAAACAGTTCTTAAGAGTAATTTATTTAATTAAAATTCATTTTTTGTCCATTCTCATAATTTGTGGATACTACGCAGTTCATTCCTTACTATGAACACCTCATCCAATATTTACTTCTAAATTATCGATCGCTCTCCTGAAGAAATTAAAAAATCTCAGAATCCCATGTGAAGCTAGTACCAGGCTATTAGCCATGGAACCACTAGGACTGTCTCACTATGAGATTATTAGATAAATGAAATTTATTGTCTTTTTTTCAGAAGAAAGAAAATACATTTGCATTTACATTGCGCACGGGCCTGCTTGGCCGTACGTGCATTATTTTTCCATGAATAAAAATAAAACTAATCATAACATAAACAAATACCTACAAATACACCTGTATCAAAAAACAATAGCAGGCTACATATAAGTAAAATCTATATCTACACTACATCACAATAATACATATCTACACTCATCCATGGAAAGACCATGTGAATAAATCAATTTTAAAAAAAGTCCCATTCCGTACATTAATATTAAAAAATGATAGAAAACAAATTAGAAAAAAACACACACATATACACACCGAACGCTCATACCCCCCTCCCCCCGTCCCTGCAGACATCGAATACACTATCAGACTATTCAACTTATCAAAACTACTTATTATATAATATAATTAATGATCGAAAACAAAGACCATATTGAGATTCTTCTTATTGATAATACATACATCCTTAATCTACAATTTTGTTATACCTCAATTTCCTTACTGTACCCAAGAATTTGCATGTTTTTTATTCACTCTCGATCCGTCCTAAAAGATCCCAACACGCCACTCTCCCTCGATCCGACCTGAGAAATCTCTCCGGCAGCATCTGTAATCTAAGTTGTTTTGTCTCTCTACAGAATGCTATAATATGTTGCCAGTTTTCATGGTCATCGCATAGCGGGCATAGTTTAATGCCTTCATCATTTGTTAAATTATGGGCCATCCATCCCCCCAAATGAAACCACGCAATAGCACTTCTATCATTCCCATCCAAAGAGTCAATATATTTCTCCCTTCCCCACGAAAGTTTCAGTTCCGTCTGCAGGGTGAGCGATATTTTGTGGCTGCACTCGGCTTCTATATACTGCCTGTCTATATCGATTGGTCTCTTCTTAACTCTCCTCCAAACATTTATATTATTCCGTACTCCTCTCCCATACCCAACCCATCCTTATGCCCTTCAATCCCCTTTCTACACCGATTACCCAATCTCCCGAAACACACTGCCTTTTCTGTTCATTGTAACACTCTGCTCTAAGCGAGTCCTGATTCCCGTATGAGATTATCATAGTACCTGTTGTGACATGCATCCTTTCCTCCCTCAGCTCGGCAGACTTTCTGTCGTCTGTTAGTTTATTGTCTACGTCGACACATAGTCAATATAGTTCATCATGTCTCCGGCAGGGTGCATGATTATTGCAGCTTATTTTCTAGTGTTGCCAGTATTTGCTTCTTATAAGGCTTTCACTGCTACCAACATTGTGTTTTGCACTGGTCTTGCTAGCGTGCCGCTTGGCCTCATTCACTCTGTGGCCGGATTTCGCAAGTGACGGTCGCGTGACCTCCGGGGCGTTCGAACGCTTCGATCCCTTCCCCTATCTTCGGAATCCGAGGATGTTCCTCGTAATTGTAGTTAGGCTTTGCGTCCTAATATTAATGTAAAGTATTCTAGTTCAGTGCAATAAACTGTGTATTCACTATTTTATAAGATGTATAAATCTAAATTCCCTTTCGGTGAAAAATCCAGCGCCACCAGAGGATTTTAGAAACCAATACAAAATTAGGCTGTATGTTGGACGCAACAGTAACTTATATAAATAAAGCTAAACATATAAAAAGCAATATAATCTCTATATAGATATCGGGTAAATGGTTCATATTTATCTAAATAATTTATCACCTCTAAAAATACACATCCAAGGATGTTACGTATTACCACTAATTTTTAGAACTTATTTGCACGGCTAAAGGGAAAGTGTGTTAGCGCTAGTGTCATCAAACTATTTCTCTGTAGAAGGGAGAATCCCTAAACACATGTGAAATATCATTACATGGTTGTCAAATGAGACTTTTAGTGATGACTGGAGAAGTTTTCGGATCATTTAATATCACTGAGTGCAGAGTTACGAAGCTCTAGACATATGATACGTAAAATAAACCTTTGACTTGTGTCTGGTTAAATGCCAAGCCAAGAGATGAGATTATATGAAGTCTCTATTCCGAAGGTCCAGCCTCACAGCACAACAGAACGGACAAAATTTGGCAACATGTAATGAGGAGGGACAGCTCATTCACCAGTAGTAACATAGTTGCCGGATTATTCATTTGGTCAACTACTGATGCGACGGATCATTTAAAAACACAGTTTTTACCAGTGCTACCGTCCCAGTCAAATAAGAACCAGGGGACACGAAGTGGCAACATAGAAGGAGAAGAAGAAGAATTGACAGCCCATTCATATTTTCCGCATGCAGATTTAACTTGGGCGAGTAATAGTATTTGGTGCAAGATATCTCAGGTCATAAGGACTCTGTTGAAATAAAGCCGTATTTGCAT
The DNA here is from genome assembly GCA_030220185.1 of Diploptera punctata. Classification (NCBI taxonomy): domain Eukaryota; kingdom Metazoa; phylum Arthropoda; class Insecta; order Blattodea; family Blaberidae; genus Diploptera; species Diploptera punctata. The sequence continues at coordinate 557,335 of JASPKZ010001213.1, read as the reverse complement.
AACTGATTATTTGCAGATTATCAACTCGTTATTACACAATATATAGTAGTAGTAGTAGTAGTAGTAGTAGTAGTAGTAGTTGGACTTGATTAGACAAAAAGTAAGATATTTACAATATTATTTACAAATATGGGTCGCACCGGCAGTAAGCCGTACGTGCTGTTGACAGTCCGTTACAATAAAGTAATAATTGGAACTAGTGTAAAGAAAAATAAACAACAAAGAAAGGAATAACATTACAATTACATAAAGAAAACAATATAATAATATTACAATTAAATAATAACACAATAGCATTATACACTAAAAAAAATTAACATTACAATTACATAAAGAAAACACAATAATATTACAATTAAATAATAACACAATAGCATTATACACTAAGAAAAAACATTAACATTACAATTACATAAAGAAAACACAATAATATTACAATTAAATAATAACACAATAGTATTATATACTAATTAATTTATATAAAAGTAAAGTGATCCCACAACAGGCGCGGAGGCCCTTGGGGTAGTAGGAGGTTAAGGCTCCCACTTTTTCTAGACAATCAGCACTTTATGTCAGCCGGGTTGTCAGCCCTGCGTGACGGCCGCCTTTACCCCCAGAACAAGCGTCTGGTACTCATTTCCGTTAGAGGCTGAGTCGACCCCAGGGCCATAGTGCCGCCAGAGGGTTTGGGTCAGTTTAAAAATCCTGACCCCAACGGGACTTGAACCCTCGACCCTCCGGCTTGTAGCTCAGTGCCTTAAACACTACGCTACGGCGTGCCCCATTAATTTATTTATAATTGTTAATAATTAATGGTATTGCATTTTGATAACATATATTTATTCATGAATGAGTGTTGTCCTTATTTTCCGCGTTTTGTCCAGAAATTTACCGAGGTTTATCCAATTTTCTGGATTTACCAATAACTCGTAGCATGCCAATCTTTCCCGATTTGAATTTAGAAATCTTTCCGGTAATAACTGACGTCTCCAATATTCTAAATCATTACATTTTCCTAATATATGTATCTCATCTTCAAAGTTCCCGGACATTGGACATATGCGCATATCGTGATCGTCGCTAATTTTTAGAAATTTCCATGCCCCTAGCCTAAACCAAGCAAGCCCTGATCTCTCCTTAAATCCTAGGTTGAGTATATACAATTCTTTTCCCCAGACGTGTTTTAGGTCTCTTTGTAAACACAGTGAGCGTTTTCCTGTACATTCGGCGAAAGTATCTTTTGGTTTATATCTAAGTACCTCCTCCTTATTTTTCTCCACACGTTCTTGCGATTTTCAGTCCCTTTTTCCCATATCCAGCCCATCCCAATCTTTTGGAGTTCTCTCCTAACCTCGTCTGCCCAAAATATAACATCTATATTTTTAATTTGGTGGTCGTAACAAATTGCTCTAAGCATTGTTTGTTCACCTTGGATTACTCGCAACCAGTATTTGAGTACACGAATTTTACAGTTAATGTCGTCCTGGAATGACCCGAATTCATATAAAATAGATCATATATCATGTATAACAAGATGTAACGGTAGTTCCACTGGTTCGTTTCGGGCCACGTTGCGGCGCCGATATTTGTGACGGTGTAGAGTGATAAATTCATTTTATTAAATATTCTATTCCGTCCGTTTATTTATTTGTAGATCCCTTCGGGGGAGTCACTGATCAACACAATTATGGTGAGTAAAGAAACTTTGTAGTCAAATTAAAACATTTACTTCTTCAATAAGTTATTGGGTGTTGTATGGTTAACGTCGCAAAAAAATTTCAACTGAATTTCTTATGCCACTGATGCACTAAACACTTTTAAACACGTTTAAAACATTTTGCAACACTTTTAAACACGTTTTAAATATCTTCAAATGTTACATCGATCTTTTCTTTATATTTATATATTTACGTAAAACATGATCGTCCTACATTCTTCCTTGCTACTTTCTATTTTCCCTCCTCTTCCTATGTTATTCCAACGTTGCCACTATCAACAACCCAAAATACTCCAGATGTTGCCAACATCATTTCCACGTTCCCTGCATTTCACCTACGTTAGAGTAATTGATTTGTGTTACAGTAATTGATTTAGGTTTGGTTAGCTTTTAGGTTGCTTGCTTCTTAAATGTGATTTGATACGTAAAATAAATTACCTCTTCATATCTGTTATTCTATGAAAAATTCAAAATATTGGACGGGTACCATGTAAAATCATATTTCCACTAGTTCATTTCGTGTTAATTATACATTTTTAGACAAGTTCTGGGAATTTTGTGTCAATGTTGGTCATACTGATTTCACATACATATACCGCCAACTGCTGGAGGTTGCATTTATCTTTCTGGGATTACATGGAGCACTAGCGCATGCGCACTGCGATTCTATAGAACTTAGACGAATTTTCTTGCGACGCTAAGTGTATCATATCCAAGTTATTTATTACACAATCATATTTGGCAATAAAGATGAAACTTATAAATTTCGTTTCTATCATTTGATCTGATGACTATAGATATATATTTTCAGCTTGGTAGTATTCGCGATTTTATTTTTAATTATATTATTCTTGCTTTAAATATTTTTTTTAATAATGTGTAATTATTAATATGAATTATTTTCATTAGTCGTATATTCACTTATATATATATATATATATATATATATATATATATATATTACTATTTAATTTATTTAAATATTACTCCACTATTAAATTATATCTGGTAATTTAATTTTTTATATTTCATTAGACTCACGTCATTTCTATTTATGCTTTTCATGTAGACTGAACCAATATAATTCAACATATCACTAATTATTTAAACTTTTATTTTGAGATGATTCAATGACTTCGATCTTTTTCACATCTTTGTAACCATCTCCTTCTTCTTCAGTTGCAAATTATAATGTTGTCAGTTTCTGATTCGTAATGGCATCATCAAGAAAGAACACGATAAGCCCGTCTTCATACCTCGATTACCAATCATATTTTTGATGTTCGGCCGACTTAAGACCACATTATTTAAACGTTCTTTTGTCGTAAACTTTTGGCTGTCAATTCTATATCTATTGTTTATCACAACAATATATGTGACGTAATAATTGTTACATTTCACATTGATGTTACAAATATCATCTATTGTATTTAACATTGTGAAATAAATAATATTTAATTTTAAATTATTTAAATATTTTTTATATTAAAGATTAAATAAAAAGAATCCCCAAATTATTATTATTACATGCGGATAGCTTTTCCGGTTATAAAGAAGAATATTTAAACTGCGATTAAAAATGTATATAATATATTAAATTAATATAATAACACAATAATAAAAATGGATATTGATAAACAATGTCTTACAGGAATGAATGACGTTAAATATGTGAAGATATTTAGATATCTAGGATCAATATTACAAAACGAAGACTCATCACATAATCAAGTTGAATTTTAACTCTTCAAAACCTTCATATGTTCCGTCCTATTTTACGGAAATCTAAATACAGTATGGTCATAAAGATACAGTACATTTTTGAGATAACGTAGACAAAGAAAAACATATAATTCAGTATCTACTACAAAGTCAGTTTTCCAAATGACCTCCATCAATCTCAAAACACATTTACTAACGACGCATCGTCGCCCATAAAACATACATACTGTAATAATTTCATTTGCTTGACGTATGCGTTTCTTCAGCACTTGCAGCTTAGGTACATCGTTTCCGTACATCTAAAGGTTGATGAATCCCCAAACGAAAAAGTTCCAGAGGTGTGAGGTTTGGCGTACGCGATGCCCAGATTCGAGGAGATGCCCTTCCAATCCAACAGGTGGATTGAAAGGGCATCTCGTCGTATCTGGGCACCGAGTTCGGCAGACCTTACACCTCGGAAATTTTCCGTTTGGGAGTTCATCAAGCAACACGTGTACGTAACCAAGTCTGAAAGAATGCCAAGCTAATGAAATGATTACAGAGAGTATGATGGTAAATGTTTTCCGGGCTACGGTGCTTCATTGGGAAACGTGTTTTGATATTGACGGAGGTCATGAGGAACACTGAGATTGTAGTAGGTAAAGTAAAGTAAAGTAAAGTGATTCCACTACAAGCCTCATGAGGCCCTTGGAGTAGTAGGAGGTTAAGGCTCCCACTTTTCTGGACATTCGGCACTTGATGTCAGTCGGGTTGTCAGCCATGCGTGACGGTCGCCTTTACCCCCAGAACAAGCTTGTGGCAGTAATTCCCGTTAGAGGCTGAGTCGACCCCAGATCTATAGTGCCACCAGAAGGTTTAGGTGAGTTTAAAAATCCTGACCCCATCGGGACTCGAACCTTCGACCTTCCAACTTGTAGTGTAGTGCCTTAACCACTACGCTACGGCGTGTCCCATTAGAGTAGGTACTAACAGTTATTTAGACTAGTTACAAAACAGAGGTTAAGTAACTAGATGTTCAAATTAGAACACGACCGAAGGGAATTCAGGTGTGAATTTAAAGTAAAAATAGCAGAGAAGGTCATGTTTAGGGTTCATCAGGAAACATTTTAAATGTAGTCCTAGATGAATTATTAATATACTTCCAGAAAAGAAAAGGAACGTTTATTTATGTAGTTATATGAAATCATCATTGAAATGTATTTTACAGTTTATTGAACCTATATTTTATGTTTTCATAGCGTGTTTTGTGTTTTGTTAGAATATAAAGTATAGTTTTTTTTGTAAGCAATTACGAACTAAAGCTCCACTGATTATTATAATAGTAGATAAATTCTAATAATATTTGTTTTATTTGGACTTCGTTATCTCAAATATTTACTGTAACTTTGTAAGCTCACTATAGCTGAGTAACTATTAATATACTTCCAGAAAAGTCAAGGAAATTTATGATGATCTTGAAGAAGATTTTCGGGCTGTAGGCCGTGGTCGTGAGGCTTGTAGTTCCCCGACGTCGGGGAACTAAGACAACCCTTGAGGATGCCAGACGCAGTGTCTGGCGAAACGTCGGGGAACTAAGACAACCCTTGGGGATGCCAGACGCAGTGTCTGGCGAAACGTCGGGGAACTAAGACAACCCTTGAGGATGCCAGACGCAGTGTCTGGCGAAACGTCGGGGAACTAAGACAACCCTTGAGGATGCCAGACGCAGTGTCTGGCGAAACGTCGGGGAACAAAGACAACCCTTGAGGATGCCAGACGCAGTGTCTGGCGAAACGTCGGGGAACTAAGACATCCCTTGAGGATGCCAGACGCAGTGTCTGGCGAAACGTCGGGGAACTAAGACAACCCTTGAGGATGCCAGACGCAGTGTCTGGCGAAACGTCGGGGAACTAAGACAACCCTTGAGGATGCCAGACGCAGTGTCTGGCGAAACGTCGGGGAACTAAGACAACCCTTGAGGATGCCAGACGCAGTGTCTGGCAAACGTCGGGGAACTAAGACAACCCTTGAGGATGCCAGACGCAGTGTCTGGCGAAACGTCGGGGTACTAAGACAACCCTTGAGGATGCCAGACGCAGTTTCTGGCGAAACGTCGGGGAACTACAAGCCTCACGACCACGGCCTACACCCCGAAAATTTTCTTCAAGATCATCATAGCAACTCCGGCCGTGAAAGTCTACGTGAGTACATCAAGGAAATTTATTTATGTAGTTATATGAAGTCATCATTTAGTGTATTTTACGTTTTTGCTGAACCAGTATTTTATTTTTCCATAGCGTGTTTTGTTAGAATATAAAGTACAGGTTTTCTTTCCAAGTAACTACGAACTAAAGCGCAGCTGATTATTGTAATACTAGATAAATTAAAATAATATTTGTTTCATTTGGACGTCGTTATCTCAAATATTTACTATAACTTTATGAGCAAGCTGTAGCTGAGTTACAAAAACAGAAATACAGGTACACCGCAGGAAGTTTTAAAGGAAACTTCTGCGTATTTCCATAAAATAACATATATATATGAAAAGATATCCAAGTTATTCAATTTTATCGACGCTGTGAAACATGACATGGAGCTTAAAAACGAAAGAGGCAGGTTACGTAACGACACTATTATCGGCAAGGTGGCTGAAAGCGCTACCATGTGGGAACCTTATTTTGTCAAAAGGGCACAAAATCTTTCCCTGACAGAATTGGTGTTTCCCATATAATGTATCATATTTATATTATTATTATTATTATTATTATTATTATTATTATTATTATTATTATTATTATTATTATTATTATTATCGTATCATTATTGTTATTACCCTATAAAATGTTGTTTGTACATGACATTTACATTGCTACATTTATTGTATCTATAACTGTTTATAATTAGTATAGTGTATATCCATATTTGTCAAATATTTATTTGTATTTGTGCTGGTTGAGTGGAAGAGAGGGCCTTATGGCCTTAACTCTGCCAGAATAAATAAAGTATTATTATTATTATTATTATTATTATTATTATTATTATTATTATTATTATTATTATTATTATTATTATTATTAAAATATCCAGTAAGAACATAGACTACCCAAAATATTAAATTTTATCGACACAGTGACACACACCATGAAAAGTTCACATAACGAGACAACCCCTGCGAGGTAGGCGTATGCGGACCCCATCATCGGTAACAGAGCATAAGGTTGGCCGAGTCTTAGAAGATCTGATACATTCAAGGAAATGGTAGGGCGTCAGTTATCCAGGTGAAGAAAATGACTGGAATGAGTCGAAATAACTAGGAAATATTTAAATCCAATTGCACAAGGTGATTGTTAATAATCAATTATTTTCTCACCGAAAAAAGAGAACTAATACGTCGTGAAAATAAATGTTGTTAACCCATTCTCCTCAAAAGACGAGGTACACTCGCTTAACTCTGCTGTTATACAGTTTGTAATATTTTGTACATCCCTTGGCAGGGTAATATTCCGTAAACATTTATGAATAATAGAGGACTGTGTTTTTGGCCTTCACCCTTATTATGATCTCGAGTACCGTTATCTTTTGTTCGTTTTGAATGTCTGAAAATAGACAATATAATTTACGGTAACTTAAATCCGGGTTCTAAGAAAATGCATTGAGCATTTAAACCTGAAGCGAATGGGTTAAAACTTACTTGAAATGACTCATCAACCTCCCTGTCTCCCCGTTCTAGGAACCTTCCTCCTTCACAGGTCATACTGATTTTCTCATTAAATAATGTTTTAACAAATGGATATTTAATCATGAGGATGCAGGTGCAATATGGAAATGCGGACAAATTGTATGTATGATAAGCCTATATTTACTAATGATATTCTTCCTGTATGAGAACGTCGGAGCGGTATTTATGTTCGCATTCATATAAATGAATTATGAATATATTTACATGCAGACATACTGTCAATATATCACAAACTGCATGAAATGAAATCTACATTTCAACCACAAATGAACATCCATCCCCTATAATTAAAAACAATTTATCGCTTACAAAATGAGGTTTCCGCAGTTGTTACACTTTTGCATATTTTATTTGTGATTTATTACAAAATTAAAGTAAAAAATGCAGTACGTTTAATCCCAGATCGGGTTTTCACCATTAGGATTGTTTTATTTAATTCGTGCATCAGAGAATTCATTCCAATGATTGAGTAGGAATTGTCTACTAGTAGCATAAACTTGTATTAGTAATTAAATTACATATTAATTCATTTCCATTTTTATCTTCTTCTTCTTCTTCACTTCATGGGCTAGGCAAAAATTGCCTGTTCCGCCTCACAGTTGTTCTCTCCATCTTTTCACTGGCCTTCCTACATTCCTTGAACCTCTTGGCTTGTAGTTGAATGCTGCTCTTGGTAATCTTGTTACATTCATTCTTTCCACACGTGTAAACCATTTCTCTCTGTATTTTCTGATTTTCTCATTAATGTCATTTTTATATGAATGATTAATTGATCGATCCCTGTTTATCGCGCTTGTGACGTAGCTGCTCCCCTAGTTATAAGTTTCTTAAACACACTAATTTAATTACGCTTATTTCCATATAAATATCAGTGAGTGATATTTGGTTGGTATACATCACCTTAAGGAGATATGTAGTAACAAACAAAAGAAATACTTGTGTGGTGAAGACCGATTAATTTTGCTCATTATGTAATTTTGCATTATGTAAGCTTGGACATTTTTATGAGATCGAAAATCTTCAGAGTCGAGCCCCACGGCTTAAGCCCCTCCAAGGAGACTTTCCTTGTATTTTGCAATCCCAAAAATTAATCGACCTCTCCTAGGTTTGAACTTAATACCCTTGGGACTAGAGGCAATGTGTGTAACTATTACACCACCAAGGCCTACCTATATTTATATCCTGTAAAGTATTTTGCAGGATTCAAAGACTATCTGAATTTTTTATAAAATCTTAATGATCGTCGTTAGAGTTTGTTTTATTAACATTTTTCGTAACCGCCAAGAAATGCCGCATACTTAAAAATGTCATATTTTCATAAGTAACGCCACGGGTGATTTCAAATTTATCTACAGAATATGGAAATCAAGAGTGACATTTGTTAGGACTATTTAACGAATAAAATTAAGCTGTTTACTCACAAATCATTAATTAGATATAGTTATTTTAAATTATTTATATATTTAATGTAAATGGCGATGTTTGAAAACACACCAGAAACGTTTATTATGTTTCATTTGTTCATCATTGCAACCAGATCATAATTTTTATTGCCAAAAGATCGCAATACTCTATGAATGCACCCCAGTGGGGAAAAATGAAACACATCAAACTGTTTATGACCAACATTATAGGTTATTAATTAATTTCTGATGTCCTGTAATGTAAATATGTCAATTATATTTTTCAGGAACGTAAATACATGGAACATAATACATTTAAAGGAAGTGCAAAGAGTGGTTTCTTTTTTTTGTGGTATAATCAACTGTTTCAAAAGTTTTTCTATTATTTTGCAACCAGTATCTGCTTACATTCGTGAACTATATATATATATATATATATATGTTATAATTATAACATCGATAAAGCGTCACAGCTATAAAGTAAAATAAATATTCTCTTTAATTTGCTTACTTGATATAGTCAGCTACTAGATGGCAGTAAAGACAGTGTTCTCGCGACATCTAGTAATAATGGAGAGTATAATACATATATAAGAAAAATAAGTGAATTGGATTCGCCTGGTAGTGTAATGGATATCACGCTGAGGTACAGACTCAGAGATCCGGATTCGAATCCCGTCCAGGCATTTATTTTTCTTATCATACCATATATATATATATATATATATATATATACACACAACCTGGTTGCCACTTGCATTACAGGAATATATACATTGATATATACTATGTTTTTTTAGAGAGTCTGTCACTGCAAAATAATGCTCTGATCTATTCAGAATGTTAAAAAAGGAGGAACTTGATTTCAATATGATAAAATTACATTGATAAAACCGAGGTGAAAAAAGGACTGTGATTGGCATTTAATCAAAATTAATTGAAATGTGTTTGGTCATTGGCTCCCATTTGGTTAAATAGTGAGTATAAAATAACACTGATGACGGCGATTTTAATATAACGCTAACCGACTGGCACTATGAAACATGGGGCTCCATCGCCGTGCGGACATCAACTCTCCATATATCTCTATCCTGAGCTAATATTTTCCAACCATATCTTGTAAAATTCACCTATATCTAATCGAAGTTAATTTTATTATTCTTGCCCGACCTATAGGGCGATTTTCCACAGGTTTTACCAGAATTGGTCTTAATGTCCTTCTATTCTTATAATTACCACAATTTGATTTTCCATAAAAATAACCTAATACAATACACTATGATCCCAATTACATAATGTTATTATTTACTTTCCTAAATTTGCCTGACTGTTACACTAATATAATACGGCACTATGATCCCAATTACATAACGTTATTATTTACTTTCCTCAATTTGCCTGACTGTTACACTATTTTAATACGGCACTATGACCCCAATTACATAATGTTATTATTTACTTTCCTCAATTTGCCTGATTGTTACACTATTTTAATACGGCACTATAATCCCAATTACATAATGTTATTATTTACTTTCCTCAATTTGCCTGACTGTTACACTATTTTAATACCACACTATGATCCCAATTACATTATGTCATTATTTACTTTCCTCAATTTGCCTGACTGTTACACTATTTTAATACGGCACTATGATCCCAATTACATAATGTTATTATTTACTTTCCTCAATTTGCCTGACTGTTACACTATTTTAATAAGGCACTATGATCCCAATTACATAATGTTATCATTTACATTCCTCAATTTGCCTGATTGTTACACTATTTTAATACGGCACTATGATCCCAATTACATAATGTTATTATTTACTTTCCTAAATTTGCCTGATTGTTACACTATTTTAATACGGCACTATGATCCCAATTACATAATGTTATTATTTACTTTCCTCAATTTGCCTGACTGTTACACTATTTTGATACGGCACTATGATCCCAATTACATAATGTTATCATTTACATTCCTCAATTTGCCTGAATGTTATACTATTTTAATACGGCACTATGATCCCAATTACATAATGTTATTATTTACTTTCCTCAATTTGTCTGACTGTTATACTATTTTAATACGGCACTATGATCCCAATTACATAATGTTATTATTTATATTCCTCAATTTGCCTGATTGTTACACTATTTTAATACGGCACTATGATCCCAATTACATAATGTTATCATTTACATTCCTCAATTTGCCTGATTGTTACACTATTTTAATACGGCACTATGATCCCAATTACATAATGTTATCATTTACATTCCTCAATTTGCCTGATTGTTACACTATTTTAATACGGCACTATGATCCCAATTACATAATGTTATCATTTACATTCCTCAATTTGCCTGATAGTTACACTATTTTAATACGGCACTATGATCCCAATTACATAATGTTATTAGTTACTTTTCTCAATTTGCCTGACTGTTACACTATTTTAATACGGCACTATGATCCCAATTACATAATGTTATTGTTTACTTTCCTCAAACTGCCTTACTGTTACACTATTTTAATACCGCACTATGATCCCAATTACATTATGTTATTATTTACTTTCCACAGTTTGCCTGACTGTTACTCTATTTTAATACGGCACTATGATCCCAATTACATAATGTTATCATTTACTTTCCTCAATTTGCCTGACTGTTACACTATTTTAATACGGCACTTTGATCCCAATTACATAATGTTATTATTTACTTTCCTCAATTTGCCTGACTGTTACACTATTTTAATAATGCACTATGATCCCAATTACATTATGTTATTATTTACTTTCCTCAATTTGCCTGACTGTTACACTATTTTAATACCGCACTATAATCCCAATTACATTATGTTATTATTTACTTTCCTCAATTTGTCTGACTGTTACACTATTTTAATACGGCACTATGATCCCAATTACATAATGTTATTATTTACTTTCCTCAATTTGCTTGACTGTTACACTATTTTAATACGGCACTATGATCCCAATTACATAATGTTGTCATTTACATTCCTCAATTTGCCTGATTGTTACACTATTTTAATACGGCACTATGATCCCAATTACATAATGTTATCATTTTCATTCCTCAATTTGCCTGATTGTTACACTATTTTAATACGGCACTATGATCCCAATTACATAATGTTATCATTTACATTCCTCAATTTGCCTGATTGTTACACTATTTTAATACGGCACTATGATCCCAATTACATAATGTTATCATTTACATTCCTCAATTTGCCTGATTGTTATACTATTTTAATACGGCACTATGATCCCAATTACATAATGTTATTATTTACTTTCCTCAATTTTCCTGATTGTTACTCTATTTTAATACGGCACTATGATCCCAATTACATAATGTTATTATTTATATTCCTCAATTTGCCTGATTGTTACACTATTTTAATACGGCACTATGATCCCAATTACATAATGTTATTATTTACTTTCCTCAATTTGCCTGATTGTTACCCTATTTTAATATCGCACTATGATCCCAATTACATTATGTTATTATTTACTTTCCTCAATTTGCCTGACTGTTACACTATTTTAATACCTCATTATAATCCCAATTACATTATGTTATTATTTACTTTCCCCAATTTGTCTGACTGTTACACTATTTTAATACGGCACTATGATCCCAATTACATAATGTTATTATTTACTTTCCTCAATATGCTTGACCGTTACACTATTTTAATACCGCACTATGATCCCAATTACATTATGTTATTATTTACTTTCCTCAATTTGCCTGACTGTTACACTATTTTAATACCTCACTATAATCCCAATTACATTATGTTATTATTTACTTTCCTCAATTTGTCTGACTGTTACACTATTTTAATACGGCACTATGATCCCAATTACATAATGTTATTACTTACTTTCCTCATATGCTTGACTGTTACACTATTTTAATACGGCACTATGATCCCAATTACATAATGTTATTATTTACTTTCCTCAATTTGCCTGACTGTTGCACTATTTTAATACGGCACTATGATCCCAATTACATAATGTTATTATTTACTTTCTTCAATTTGCTTGACTGTTACACTATTTTAATACGGCACTATGATCCCAATTACATAATGTTATTATTTACTTTCCTCGATTTGCCTGACTGTTACACTATTTTAATACGGCACTATGATCCCAATTAGATAATGTTATTATTTACTTTCCTCAATTTGCCTGACTGTTACACTATTTTAATACGGCACTATGATCCCAATTAGATAATGTTATTATTTACTTTCCTCAATTTGCCTGACTGTTACACTATTTTAATACGGCACTATGATCCCAATTACATAATGTTATTATTTACTTTCCTCAATTTGCTTGACTGTTACACTATTTTAATACGGCACTATGATCCCAATTACATAATGTTATTATTGACTTTCCTCAATTTGCCTGACTGTTACGCTATTTTAATACGGCACTACGATCCCAATTACATAATGTTATTATTTACTTTCCTCAATTTGCCTGACTGTTACACTATTTTAATACGGCAATATGATCCCAATTACATAATGTTATTATTTACTTTCCTCAATTTGCCTGACTGTTACACTATTTTAATACGGCACTATGATCCCAATTACATAATGTTATTATTTACTTTCCTCAATTTGCTTGACTGTTACACTATTTTAATACGGCACTATGATCCCAATTACATAATGTTATTATTTATTTCCTCGATTTGCCTGACTGTTACACTATTTTAATACGGCACTATGATCCCAATTAGATAATGTTATTATTTACTTTCCTCAATTTGCCTGACTGTTACACTATTTTAATACGGCACTATGATCCCAATTACATAATGTTATTATTTACTTTCCTCAATTTGCTGACTGTTACACTATTTTAATACGGCACTATGATCCCAATTAGATAATGTTATTATTTACTTTCCTCAATTTGCCTGACTGTTACACTATTTTAATACGGCACTATGATCCCAATTACATAATGTTATTATTTACTTTCCTCAATTTGCTTGACTGTTACACTATTTTAATACGGCACTATGATCCCAATTACATAATGTTATTATTTACTTTCCTCAATTTTCCTGATTGTTACACTATTTTAATACGGCACTATGATCCCAATTAGATAATGTTATTATTTACTTTCCTCAATTTGCCTGACTGTTACACTATTTTAATACGGCACTATGATCCCAATTAGATAATGTTATTATTTACTTTCCTCAATTTGCCTGACTGTTACACTATTTTAATACGGCACTATGATCCCAATTACATAATGTTATTATTTACTTTCCTCAATTTGCTTGACTGTTACACTATTTTAATACGGCACTATGATCCCAATTACATAATGTTATTATTTACTTTCCTCAATTTGCCTGACTGTTACACTATTTTAATACGGCACTATGATCCCAATTACATAATGTTATCATTTATATTCCTCAATTTGCCTGATTGTTACACTATTTTAATACGGCACTATGATCCCAATTACATTATGTTATTATTTACTTTCCTCAATTTGCCTGACTGTTACACTATTTTAATACGGCACTATGATCCAAATTACATAATGTTATTATTTACTTTCCTCAATTTGCCTGAGCTGTGGCGACATCATTTTTAAATTTCGTAAACCTTTCCACAACATGAGATGGCTATAAAGTAGAAACAAGTACTAAATGTTAGGCACTCACATTCACCATTATGGAGATACTCGTTGCTAAACAAGGGTTGTATCTTTTACTCGTGGATGAATTATCATATTGAGAGAAAATTAATATCTAAATAATTGAGGTAAATTATTGTAAGTTTTTAAATGATTTTACAATAGTATGCTGAAGACTCTGACCGTTTAACAAATAGATATTTGTATTTAGATCTTCAAAACCACATAAATAGAATGTAAATGTAGCACACATTGTACATTTTAAAAGAAGAAACTTCAGTTGGAAAATATAAAATGCAATTATTTTTAATGTTCGTTATGATATCAGTATTATTTTCTCTAAATTGCTCTGTGATTTCCAATTTCCAATTTCCAATTTTATTCGAAATTATAGGATATTAAAAAAACAATTCTGCAATTGACTCTGTTCCCCTCACTGTTATATTGGCAACTCTGAATGTATACATCTTTACATATGATCAAGAAGTAAGAATAGTGTCATTTATCATTTTTCATCTGGGATATTGAAATGTGGAATGCCTTTTTGTGTCTTGTATGTTCAAAATATGTCAATATATATTAAACTCACTTTTATTGTAAATATATATATATATATATATATATACTGTATGTAAGAATAATATTAAAATTACTCTCAATGCTCATTAATAGATAGCTTCACAATAATCAGTGTTGTTAACTCACGAGATACGTTTATTGGAGAACTTATTAAGAAGTTACGGAAATAGTATTGTCCCCACAGCTTCGTTGTAATGGACCAAGCTGAATATCTAAAATAATGATCGATATGGACAGACCAAATTTTAAGAAGTAGAATCAATACGGAATGTCTAATCTTTGATTTCTAGGATGACATTAATTAATTAATTAATTAATTAATAATAATAATTCAGCCTATTTAAACTTGTAGAGTTAAGGCCATAAGGCGTTCACTTCCAACCAACTAGCGAAAATATCGAATGCACAAAATATTTACAAAACAAATTGATAATATATACAATTAAAAGTAACAATTGAAATAAAATAAACTAAATTATGATTAATCAAATAGCATGAGAGAATAAAAAAATAAGAAACCATCAAGTAGCCACTAAAAGATCAGTATTACAAAATAAAAAGATTTTAACTTATTTTAAAATAAGCTAATTCCCGTCACTCATTTCTTGTGGTAAGGATTTCCAGAGTCTGGCTGCAGATAACCAACTACTCGTAAATCAGTAGCACAATCGAACCCATAGGTTCATGGCCGCGCTCTAGATATAGTATATATTGGAGATTATTTGTTGTGGAATGTTAAGTAGGAAGGTTCTGAAGTGATCGTGTTCTCAAATTGTGTTTGGAGGACAGGAGTTGGAAGCGAGAGGAAAGTAGCTTGGTGTACAGATATGTATAATTTAGAATAGCTGAGTAAGAGAATGTATTTTCACGATCTTGAAGATGAAGCCAGCATAGTGCATGTACGTATGAAGAAATATTTTCATATTTACGGATAGTGTAATTTATATCTTATAAACATATTAACCCCTAAATTGGCAAAACAGAAATTTCTCGTGTGAGCTATTTGAATGTGGCAGACCGCAGTGAAAACAGAATCTTGTATAATTGTTGTATTAGACACATATTTAAGTTATTTATTTATGTTCGTTGTCTTCTGTTTTATTTAAAATATTGCACGCTTTATATTAGCTTGACCTGTATCTGTCTATCTATGTAACGGAATCTTTCAACACGATTTTCACCCACTTAAAAACATTGGATCAACTTGATACTTTGTATACTTACAAAGGACAAATGACAATACAATTATTTCATAAATGTTTTCTATGATCCTAGCCAGGATAATCTGAACATCAAAAAAATAAAGACCGGTCCCCATGTATATAATCATCTCTATAAAGAATAACTAAAGAAGAAATAAAAAATACAAATCCCACTAGGTTCTGGACGTATCGATTTTTTAGTCTATCGTTTTAAGAAATCAATATTATATCCTCTGATAGGTCACTTGGTGGAGCGGTGGACTGTAGTGGTATATCATTTCAGTAATACATAGGTCGCTGGTTCAAATCCGGCACGGAAGATTTTTTTAGAACAGTATTACTTTCAGTTCATACTACAATAGTATCAAATTTAAAGATATTCAAATTTTTATAATATTCTGTAAAATATCGTTCCGCGCCGTAGCTAAGTGGTTAAGGCAGGAAGCCTTGGCGCAGAGCTACGGGACTTGCGCTGGTTCGAGTCTCCGTGGGGGAAGAAATTTCTCATGGTATTTATTCAGCCTTTTAGAGATGCAATTAAATTATTTAGCAAGGAACAAACATTTCCTTTAACTTCTAATTATATTTCTTATTATTTTGCTCCTATTTTTAGTTTATTTTTATCTTTACTATTATGAATAATTTTCCCTTATTTAAGAGGGTTATATTCGTTTGAGTTGGGAATTCTATTTTTTTTAAGTTGTACGCCAGTATGGGACCGGTGCCCACCCAGCATCGTGATGCATTTGGATAGCTACAATAAGTAGCGGCTGCAGGTGGAGAAAATCAGATATAACGGCTGGGAGACTCGACTTGCTGACCACATGTCACCCCTATACTGGCTGATTATCATCTACCTCTGTGATTGACACATGTGGATGTGAGGCCAGCAGCTGGCTGGTAGGCTAAGGGCCTTGTAGGCCTGTCGCGCCAGGAGTTTTTTTCTGTAAAATATCAATGACAATTTTGTAAACTTACCACATTGCAATGTATCCAAAAAATATGAGAAGGATACGATTAACTGCAACCATTTATCTATATTAAAATATTCAAAAATATTATAATAATGTTAGATAATAATAATTTTAAAAATATATAATTATATTCGTGCCTAGACAATAAAAATATCGTAAGCAATTAAATTTTCATGGGATTCCGGTTTATGACAATCGATTAAACTAAAAAATAAATAATAGTTTAAAAAACTAAAACAACACGCTTTATTAGAAAACCGAACTAGAAAATGAAAAATAATTTTAATTTCCAAAGCGCTTGGGATAAAATTAAAGTGGTCAACAAAAAATCATCTCCAACATATCTAAAGTATAACTAGAGTTATCTACAAAAAAATAATGTTACCACCAAAAGTGTGGGATGCTTTTTATGGTTTTAACGTTTTCAGCTTTGAGATTTTACTTTACCAATATCTGTTTATTATCTAATATAGTGGGGCACGCCGTAGCGTAGTGGTTAAGGCACCGCGCTACAAGCCAGAAGGTCGAGGGTTCAAGTCCCAGTGGGGTCAGAATTTTTAAACTGACCAAAACCTTCTGGCGGCACTATGGCCCTGGGGTCGACTCAGCCTCTAACGGAAATGAGTACCAGACGCTTGTTCTGTGGGTAAAGGCGGCCGTCACGCAGGGCTGACAACCCGGCTGACATCAAGTGCCGATTGTCTAGAAAAAGTAGGAGCCTTAACTTCCTACTACCCCAAGGGCTTCCCGAGGCCTGTAGTGGGATTACTTTACTTTACTTTTTATCTAATATAGTAATTGATGTAGGGCATTCCACGCTTTTGATGGTAAGATTATTTTTTGTAGATAACTCTAGTTTTATTCTTGATGTGTTGGAGATGATTTTTTGTTGACCACTTTAATTGTTGGAAATTAAAATTATTTTTCATTTTTCAGTTCGGTTTTCTAATAAAGCGTGTTGTTTTAGTTTTTTTTTAAACCATTATTTATTAGGTTAATTAAACCAACTGATGTATCCTGTAGGATACATTACGAAGTTAAGGGTAAAGAATATGCAGCAACGTATATGCTATCCATCGTTAATACATGCCAATAAAATGTCGAAAATGCGAAATCATGGAGATCTTTTGACATCAGTAGGAAGAATATTTTTGAATCTATTTATTTTTAACATTAATTTTATTTAGATGTTCCAACTTCATGATATTTATAACATTCAGCTGTATCACCTGGAGACCATTAAGAATATATATTTCTGGTTTTCATTTCTTCTGGGATATTTCTTTAAAAACACACTTCATTTATATCGCGCACCATCAAACGTTCCTATAACTACCTCTGTGAGTAAGGTTACAAAGAAAGGTTACATTATAAAGGGAAAAGATTTTACTTTAGGCCTATGTAAATCTATTCTATTCTCTTCTATATAATGCCATTTCATAATGGACAGGTCTTACTTGCTTCTCTTGTGCACGTCATATATATTATAGTACTTCCGTTTTCAGTTACAAAAGCTTGAATTAACATCTGACATCTTCAGGGCAAACGTTTTTATTGAAGCTATGATATGAAATGACTTTTACAGGAATGAGAGTAAAATGAATAAATGACACTGCGCATATTTCCTCAATTGATTGTACGCTAGTTATAAGCAGATTTGGAAAAAAATCTCGTCCTCTATTTATTGAAGTGTAAAAAGTTTAAATTCAATTCAGTGAAGTGTGCCGTTTCCAAGTTTCCGAGGCAAGTGAAATTCTCGTTAAAAAGTGACAGTGTGACGTGGAGACAGCCAGTAATAATCAATATGTCACTCGACAAATTAGACACAGTGACACAACTCCAATGCCTTCGCCGTAATATAAATTGAATTGGACAGTGAATTCTTATCTTATTATGAATGAAGAGAATTTTTAATTATTCTATATTTATTTCTTATTAAAACAGGAATTTTGGAGGTAGAATACAGCACCAATATTTCTGACCTCTGATCGAAGTAGATACTGCTAAATATGTTAATGTATTAGTATATTGTATACTAAAATAACTGTTTATACAACTGGATTATTAGCATTATAATTGTGACTATGAATAATATTTATTTTTATTATTATTATTATCATCATCATCCGACATTTACATACAAACCCGATTTCACATTAAAGTATATTAGGATAATAGTTTATATCTAAGTTGTGATACATTGTATCATTTTATCTAAACTGAAGTTTTTTATAAAACTTATTTATGAAGATGTTAAAACGATTTGTAGTTATTTTCTGTCAAAAGCACTTCATAATGGGTGGTTCAATATGTGGTCCAATAACTATTGGCATTAAAAAGTAGAATAATAATATGTGCTGTATACTGTTAGAGAAAAGCCCTTTCTATAAACATATTTCACGGGAAAGTTATTTAAATATATTTAAAAATTAAAAAAAAAGTAATTTTCAGCTAATTTTATATTGTGAATCAAGAAGCATAAAACATCAAGAATATCTATAAATGGATATTGGGAAACAGATTTCAATGGGTCAAGAATGGTCGCATTATACACTGCTCAAAAAAATTAGGGGATATTGTAGAATAACCTATTAAGACTATGTTTTTGGAATAGTATTAGATGCAATCACTTTCTATTACTCCAAGATAATGTAAATAAGAGTTTGAAGTTGTTACGTAACCTCGGTACCACACCAGAGGGCAGTGTCTGTACTGTTGATGTGAAAGGGTGGTGTGGGGGTGAATGTTTTGTTGCTGTTTTTAAATCCAGTCCAGTTTTCAGTTAGTGAATGACTTGCCTTAGGGACAGTGATGCCTCGACAATGTGATTTACCTGAACCAATGGCTTGGAGGGCCATAGGAAGCATGGAAGCTAGACAGACACAACAAGAGGTGGCACAAGCCATTGGGGTGTCTCAAAGCGTGATTTCCAGTCTTTGGAATCATTTCAAAGAACATACTGTTCACAGAAGAGCCGGACAAGGTCGACCAAGGGCAACAACAACAAGGGATGACCGTTACCTCTTGTTAACAGCCCGTCGGAATAGACAGCAGAATGCAACTCAACTGCGAAATACACTTCAAACAGCGACATGACGCAGGGTGTCAACTCAAACTGTCCCTAATCGACTGCATGGAAGTAGTCTCTATGCCCGTAGGCCCATGGTGTGTACCTGGTTAACTCCACAACACCGTAGAGATCGCAGAAACTGGGCGGAGGAACATCGTGGGTGGAGGCATGCTGAATGGAGATCAGTTCTTTTTTCTGATGAGTCGCGATTCAACATGGAATGTGATAGTCGGCGTGTATTCATCAGGAGAGAAAAAGGGACACGAAACAATCCAGCTTTTGTACGTGAAAGATTCCCATATGGTGGCGGTGGATTGATGGTGTAGGCAGGAGTCAGTAGTGGTGGACGTACGGACCTCTACGTTATCCAAGGTGGTACTTTGACTGCGGTAAAGTATAGAGATGAGATTCTCCGACCTTTTGTCGTGCCTTATGCTGATGCCATAGGTGATTCTTTTCTTTTTATGGACGATAATGCACGACCACACAGAGCTGGCTTGGTGGACGACATGCTGGAAGTGGAGGGTATCGAGCGTATGCAATGGCCAGCTTCCTCCCCGGACTTAAATCGGATTGAGCATGTGTGCGATGCATTAGGCAGGTGCATTGCAGGCAGACCAGCACCTCCCACAACTGTTCCAGATCTGCACATTGCTCTTATGGAAGAGTGGCCACGTATCCCCCAAGAACTTATTGCTAACCTCATTGCATCAATGCCATACAGGTGTGAGGCAGTGCTGGCCGTTCGAGGAGACCATACACCATACTAAAGAAACATTTTCACCCATGTTAATGTTGCTTTGTTTGTTTGCCATATTCCTAATCAGGATCTCTTTGACATATGGTGTGGTACAGAGGTTACGTAATCACTTCAAACTCTTGTTGACATTCTTTTGGAGTAATAGAAAGTGATTGCATCTAATACTGTTCCTAAAAACATAGTATTAATAGGTTATTCTACAATATCCCCTAATTTTTTTGAGCAGTGTATCAAATATATTATGTTGATGACGATGAATATTGCCAATGTTTATTGGAAATTTGTAAGACAAATTGCTCTAATTAAAAAATATTCATTTTTTTTCAGTATCATAAAAAAGTATCGCTGTAAATATTAGTTAAAGGGATTCAAGTTAACATCATCATCGTCATCATCTGCATTCATGGATTAGGTCTGTTGACCCGTTCCGACTTCAGCCCATCTCTTTCTAGGTCTGCCCACATCTCGGGTGCCTTTAGGTTTGTATTTTGTTATTTGTTTTGGATATCTATCTTCATTCATTCTGTCTATGTGTTGCTTCCATTTTTGTCTATATGTATCTATTTTATCAGTTATTGCAAATATTTCAAGTTTCTGTCTTATTTCTGTGTTCTTGCTTCTGTCTTCCTTAGTGCACCCTTTAACAGATCTCAAATATTTCATTTCTGCCGCCGTTATCCTACTTAGATCTTGTTTTTTATGTATCCAGGCTTCTGCTCCATAGAGCAGTACCGGTACTGCCAACGTTTTATAAAATTTCAATTGGGTCTCTCTTGTTGTTTTGTTATTTAGTGATCGTTTTATCGTACCACATATTCCCTGGAATTTTGCTATTTTATTAGTTATATCATTATCATAATTAAATGAAATCTCACATCCTATATAATTGAGATGGTTCAACTGTTCTATGATTTTGTTTCCTATTACTATTTTGGATCTGATTTGATTTTTCCCTTGGAATGCCATTACCTTAGTTTTTTTCTATGGATATTTTGAGATTATATTGTTCACGTATATTATGTAATTTAAAAATATTCCTTTGAAGTTCGTCTTCCGTATTTGCTATTATTACCTGGTCATCAGCGTACAATAATGTTTTCAAGTAGTGTGTTTTATCTAATTTTATTCTTTTATTTGTTTCTTCGTTCCATTTTTTATTATATCATTGATGTATAGGTTAAACAGAACTGGAGAGATACTGCATCCTTGTTTAACTCCTTGATTAGTATGAATTTTATTTTTACTTACTTCATTTCTAGTTTTTATAACAAAATTTGTGTTCCAGTACAAACTCTTTATAGCTGCAATTAAGTGTTTCGAAATTCCTTTTTCTTTTAAAATTGTCCAACGTTTTCCTCTGTCTACTTTATCAAATGCCTTGACAAAATCAATAAAAGCTATGTGTGTTTCCTTGTTATATTCTCTTCTTTTGTTAATAAATTCTTTTATCGTAAATATATTATCCATACATGAACGCCCTGGTCTGAATCCACTTTGTACTTCTGTTAACATTACCTCTGCTATTTGTTTTAACCTAAATGTTAACATTCTTGAGTATATTTTATAGCCTGCAGTTAAAATGCTTATTCCTCTGTAGTTGTTGCAATCGTTACGTTCTCCTTTCTTAGAAATAGATTGTACAATTTGTTGTCCAAGTTTCTGGTATTGTTGCTTGTTTCCAACATAAATTTAAAAAATGTAAATAATCTCAGTTTTAAAAAAATCCTCCATATTTTATTAATTCCATATTAATTCCGTCTATTCCAGCTGCCTTTCTGTTCTTGGTTGTTTTCAGTACTTCTTCTAATTCTTCCATTGTTATCATAGGTATTCCTGTCTCACACTCATATATGTTATCTTTAGTTATTTTATTTTCATTATACCACAATTTTTTATAATGTTCTTCCCATTGTTTCTCCTCAATTACATTGATCTGTATTGTATCTTTTTCTTGTTTATTTAGATGTTTCATTACTTTATAGGCTATTTTTTGCTGCCCATGTATATCGTATTCTAGTCTACCTATATATCTATCCCAACTGACTTTATGTGCTTTTTTTATTTCTCTTTTGGCTATTGCACTTTTATGTTTTGTAATCAGCTCTTAATTCTGGTATTCTATTCTGTAAATATTTGTGATAAGCCTCTTCTTTATCTTTTATTATCCTCTCTAATTCTTCATTCCATATTCTTAAACCCTTCTTGTTATATATTTTATATTTTGTTCCTAATGCCTCATATGCATGAATCAATTATGAAAACGTTACCTCTCATTTTTTTAGGATATGATAAGATAATTTGTACGCATAGGATATTAAAATCACATCCAGCGATTTTTTGATAAAATGAGTTTTATGGAAATACATTTTTCAGTCAAGCCGTCTGAAGGCCTTAGAGAGAAAATTTTTACCTGTTTTAATACAATTTATATTATGTATTGAAACAATATATATATAATCCGACCAGGAGCTTTAGCTCTAGTAGATCCTAAGATCTGCAGCTTTACGTGCTGGCGCTCGACAACTGAGCTACATAGGCACACGTCTGGGAAGCAGCAGGAATTTCTCTCTTTTAATACTCGAATTCTCCGTAATTAGTAACACGTTTTTCATATGCATTAATAGGGGTGATTCTCTGTATGCCAACAAAAATATTGTTGGCCCTACGATCGAAGATTAATTCTCCACACATCAATAAAATCTAAATCTATATCATGCAGTCAAGGAAGTTAGAGAATTAAAACAACATATAATACCGTTTACTTAAGCCACAATCCATTTTATTTCTTTTAATCTCGTTCCAAAACTCATGTTGAGCACACACACACACACACACACATATATACACATATATATATATATATATATATTATATATTATATATATTTATATAATATATATATATTAATTTTCAAAATTACATTTAGAGAAAAATGAAGTTATAAGTACTCGTAATTTGGAGTGTAATTACAAAAATTAAATGTCTAAATTATTTCAAAACTAAAGCCTGGTCTAATCGTAACGTTTTAACATCAGTCTTGCATGATCAAATAAGTCTGACACAAAAATCGTGCGGCTACACTACTGAAATATGTACTCAGTCTTTGGGTCAGTCGTTCTGATAACGAAATGGAGGAAGAACTATTAGTGTCGATCATTGCACTATGTGTCCAGAAATTGAAAAAAAAAACCACGAAGTCGGCATGTCGTTCTAGGTGGTCCCGGGAATGGTTACTGAAGAGAGGAGCATTTTCCCTTGTGAATCTTCTCCGGGAACTGCAGCAGCAACCAGACGATTGGCGGAATTAATTACGTATGGACATAGACATTTACTATAAATTGTTAACCATTGTAACCCCAGAAATAGAAAAACAGGACACTGCGATGTGGAATGCTATCAGCCCACACGTGAGACCAACCACAATTATACGGTTTTTAGCTTCTGGCAGGAGTTGATTTTTTTGTGACGGACTCATTACTTAATTTACTATCCACTCCTTTATATTTACTAACGAAAGCGGAGTAAGCTTGGTGTTTTTGTTTTATTTCTGTAATCCTACGATTTCCCATGCCAGAAGCAAGGAAAACTGTTGTAGAGTTTTATGAATTACGTGAAAAATTCATGAGACCAGTGTAGTAAATTTGATGTCATTTTTTTCCGTCAATATACACAGTAAAAATACTAGTTAAAACCTCCAGTATCGCCGAGAAAAGACTGGTAGGAGAACGAAGTTTGATCGATTAGACTGACATGCGTCCACATTCACCAACTTGTCCGCCGTCTTGCTTGTACACAAAAGCTCCAGCCCACAAGTCTTTTGCGAGTTTGTCAAACATCATTCAGTTCATGCAAAACGTCCAATTTCATGTACACATGCAACGTTTTGTTTGACAAACTTGGCATGATCATGCAAGACTGACGACAAAACGTTACGTGTAGACCAGGCTGAAAATAATCTGCACAACTTTCAGTCTTTAATTTTTTGAATCAAATTGTGGAAACTGAGAATATTGAGTTTTCAATTCAATGATAATCCCGTTAACACCTGATAATGTTCATAAACGGAAGATGGATATTCTGTGCTCTCATATTTGGCAAATGTGCCTGTAAATGTTGCTTCGTTGCTGGATTTTTTATACATAGTTGTATCTTATCTCATCGTCAATACTCGAAGGTCACCAACGAAAAAGAAGCAAGGAAGTGACTAAAATCAAGAATAGATTAAAACTTGATGCTTGAATAATTCCTGTTTCTCCCCAGCATTGCAAAACTTTAACCTTTGATTTTTATAACTGTTTATCGCTGCCAATTCAAAGGCTCATTTTTTTTTCGAATCTATTATTTTTATTTATTAATAAAACGTTCTATAGGAAATTCAAGAAAAATCAAAGTTAATATTTGGTATGGATTATATATATTATGCTTCACTGAACTATTAATCGCATGAATGTAACTGCAATGATACATTGTAGAATTTTAGTATTGGCCATCATGTACACCCTAAAACAATTAGATATTATTTTTATTTTACACCTGTATTCTGGAAATATCCGACAAATAGTATAAGACATTTATAACATTCTAAACTCTAATCTCATCAAAATTTCATATTTTACATACAATATGACTTGAACAAATTGGAAAACTCATAAATTTAATATTCATTACATTATGATAAGCGGTTTTCTGATTTGTTGCCCAGCGTGGCGAAAAAAAGTATATTGCAATACAAGTGAGGTAAGCACTTGTTACTGATCGAGAAAAAGTTTGAAAAAAAAAACGAGGCGCTTGAGCCAGTTTTTTTTTCAATTTTCGAGATCTGTTACGTGCTTACCTCAGGGGTATTGCATACTATTTTTTGGTCGATGTGACTAATTTTTATTAAATGTAGTAATAAATGAATTAAAATATTGGTTGGATGTAAATGACTTCAATGAGAAAGAAACATTTGGTGATCGTAGCTATGTAGCTTTTCATTTGTTTTATTATAAGCAAGGATTGTTGGCTGTGGAGACATTTTTATATGTAGTACCGTGATTAGAATCTGTGTGATAATTTTATTATGGAAGGAGTCATGGTAGATGATAGAGAAATTGAAGAAGCCTGGAGAGTGGGATGTTCTGCATTAATTCCGGAAAAGTCTAAAGAAAGGTACGAGTTATTGTACAAAACATTCAAGAAATGATTTATTTTACTTACCGAACGTGTGCTTTTTGAGTCCATATCAGCATTACGATTTATTTTGTTTGTATAGCAACCAGGTTGATGTGGGAACGTTGACTTACTTCCAGTAACAACAATACTGGTAAGTATAAGAAATTAGTCACATCGACCAAAGAAGTATCTTTAAATATGGTGCTTCTACGTTATTGCTTAACTTTTAGAATTATAGTTGGTTCGCTACGAATTTGCACCGCAGTAGCCACTGGTTTAAATTATTGTTTTAACATTTATAACGGACGAAAAAACAGGATATTTTACTGGTTCTTTTCAATAACATTGTGTTTACCTCATGGAAATATACATATGTCCTCTAGCGATAATGATCTCCATAATGAGGGAATCTTATTTTTGACTCATCTCCTCTGATTAAAAAAATATATAGTATAATCCGACACAAGTCACACTACACCACTGATAAAATGTGAGAGATTTTAGGTACGAAAATGAATAATTATCTGTCAAGGAATATATTTTGCATGCATATCGTGCAGGTCTTTTAAGGCAATTTTTCATTCTGAAAGTTTCCAATTAAGTTCACTATTTACATTTTAGCTATCAACAGATATAATTTAATCCATAAGAAAATTAGTGAACATTCTTTAATTTTCAAATTCTGTTGTAGGCCTACATATGTTGATGGCATAATTGCTATGGCAAATCATAAACTTATTTTTTTTCCAATGCCCCAGGTTGTCATTTCGACATTTCTGGTGTTCTCTCCTGGCATTGGCTTTTTATTGTAACCCACTTCTGAAGTTGAGGCACCTGGGCGGAGTTACGTTACCCCGATGATATGATGGATGATAAATGATAAAGAAGCGCCAGGAAAGTTCTTAACCTAAACTTTGCCTAAATTCCAGACCATCGGCAACCACAGGAATGATTCCCTTTACGGAAAAATTCCTATGGTTTGACCGGGAATCGAACCCGCGACCTCATGAACAGTAGTCAGGAACGCTGACCACTAGCCCATGAGGCTGGTCGTAAATCATAAACATATGGATGATGCTTTGAAATTATTGAAGATTGAAAGTCAAACTATAAAGTTCACAATGAGAACAGAAATTAATAGAGAAATTAAATATTTAGACATAACTAGCTAATACCCGCCATGTGCTGTTACGCCTAAATAAGTAATAATACGTTTTTACGTTCAGTTGAACAAGTAAAAGGAAAAATATTTATAAATTGATATAATTCTTTTTAGATACCCTGTGCTGATTACCCGGCATTGCCAGGGAATCTACGTATCCCGATGTATTTGGCATAAATGAGCTGAAAGACAAAATTCGTTATTTCGAGTTATCCGTGGTGCTGTTACGCTTGCCCGGGAATCTAGTTATTCCGATCTTCTTGGCATAAATGAAAGACAAAAATCGTTATTGTGAGTTATCCATTAAATATAAACATATGCTGTCGCGGGTTTTTTGTAGAGTTATTTGAGATATTCATTCTGTGTACATTCGTGTTGTGTATTTGTTATGGTTTAGGCAGCGTAAGACATTTAAGCGTACAAAAAGCCACTTTTATATTACTTTTTCACTATAAAGGGTGGTTTTTAGGGGTGAAGGGCTTGAGAATTAAAACTCTCTTATATCGTATAACTTTCCCGGGAAAATACTGAACATTTTGCAAAAAGCCCCATCACAATCGGATGTGCACGCTTGTGCGGAAATCTACTAATTCCGATCTTCTTGGCATCAATGAAATATAAAAATTGCTATTGTGAGTTATCCGTAAGAGATAAACATATGCTATCGCGACCTTTTTCCTTTTTTTTGTAGAGTTTATTTATATACTCAATTCTGTGTAAATTAAGTTTGTGTATTTTTTATTCTTTAGGCGTCAAAAATGATTTTTCACGTTTTTCACTTAAAGGGTGATTTTTAAGGGTATAGGAGTTGAGTATCATAACTCTCTTATAGCCTATGTTCATCCCGGGAATCTCTTGAACATGTTGCAGAAAAACCCTTCACAAACGGATAAGCAGTATGGCAGCACATAAAATACGAACAAACAAACAATCTAACAAACATTTTTATATACTAGATAAATAAGGAATGAAGGAAATAAAATATAACGTTAAAATAGTACAATAAGTATCTATTTCTATTTGGTAGAAAATAGAATGCAGAAGATAAAACATGATTTTGAAAGGCCTTCATAGTTTTAGTCACTTGACGAAGTTTCTTAAACAGAAGTTTAATTTAGTTGAGGACGACTGCTGTATCAGGTACTTATTTTAATATTTTAACATTATATTTTACAATCTCAACGGTGTTTTACAATGAAGTTTTGAAGTATTGAAGGAGGAAATAATGTAGAATTTGGAGTGTACAGAAAGAGGACACATATAGATAACTACACTGTAATCGAATCCTCCGGTTTCAATCGCGTAGATCACAAAGAGGTAGTTTTCAATAGTTTGACATATTAGTGACCATCCTCATGAACAAAGGCAATTATATAAAAAAAAGAAAAATAACACCCAATCAACGTGGCTACATATAATGGATTTCGAGAATGCATGATGCACAAGAAAATAAATAGTTAAAACAACAAAAAACATTTACGGTAATCAACGTACACTTCTAAGTGAAAAATATGGAACATAAAATTCAGAAAATTCACATACCATCCATTGAAAAAACGTAACTTTTACAACATAGATTGGCACCGAAAAACGACTTCAGCACCATTAGATTAATTAGATCCAAAATAAAAGAGAAAATAGAAGAAGAAAAAATCAGGGATTTATCATAAGTAACGCCACGAGTGATTTCCAAATTATCGATAAATGCACGATTCACGAAGTGAGGAGTGAATTTATATAGTAAGTAAAGTAAAGTGATCGCACAACAGGCCCGGAGGCCCTTGGGGTAGTAGGAGGTTAAGGCCCCCACTTTTTCTAGACAATAAGCACTATGTCAGTCGGGTTGTAAGCCCTGCGTGACGGCCGCCTTTACCCCAGAACAAGCGTCTGGTACTCATTTCCGTTATAGGCTGAGTCGACCCTAGGGCCATAGTGCCGCCAGAGGGTTTAGGTCAGTTTAAAAATCCTGACCCTAACGGGACTTGAACCCTCGACCTTCCGGCTTGTAGCTCAGTGCCTTAACCGCTACGCTACGGCGTGCCCCCGAATTTATATAGAGAATTTGGAAATGAAGAGTGGCATTTGTTAGGACTATTTAACGAATAAATTTAAGCTGTTTATTCACACATCATTATTTAACTATAATTATTTTAAAACATTTATATATTTAATGTAAACGGCGATGTTTAAAAACAAATGAGAAAAAATTGGTACGCTTCATTTGTTTATTTTGTTCATCACTGCAACCAGATCATAATATTATTTATTGCCAAAGGATTGCAATGTTGTAAGAATGCACCCTAGTGGGGAAATTGATAACCAACGTTATATATATATTAATTAATTAATTTCTGATGTCCTATGATGTAAATATGTCAATTATATTTTTCTGCAACTTTTGTCCTGGAAAATAATTCCTTTAAAAGTATGCAAACAGTGGATTCTTTTTTTTGTGGTATAATCAATTGTTACAAATGTTTTTATATTATCTATCTCATGCGCTTTCTGCTGACATTCATGCACTATATATACAATCTGGTAGCCGTATTTCTTGGGGGGTCAGTCACTGCAAAATAATGCTATGACCTATTCAGAATGTTAAAAAGAGGTGCTTTCTTTATTATGATAAACTTCAGTTGGTAAATTTTAGGCGAAACACGACTGTGAATGGATTGTAAATAAAAAATCATTTTAATATGATTGGTCATTTACTCCCATTTGGGGCATGAGTTAAATAGTCATATTAAATGAGGTGAATCGGAGAAAGTCTACAGGGGAAAACAAAGAGAAATTTTAAAAACCTGAGTGAAAGGAAAAATCTGCATAGCAGCCTATGCATGGGCATAAAAACACAGAAAATCTAAATAAATAAAACAAATAAAAACCCCAAAGAAGTCATGATTTGAGAAAAATCTACATAAAAAACGGAAAATAAAATAAATTAACTTTGAAATTCCCGAGGAAAATTATTTGATTCGAGGTTCTTCAGTCTATCAACAGAGGGAGCAAGAGGCGACTCTTCAAGACAACGTAACTACGGTCGTGAAAATATTGAGGATGGAAACGAAGAAGGGTGCGAAACTAATCTAAGAAGAAGAATATGAGGCGAGGTGAAAATATTTTACTGAAATAATCCAGGTTTGTTTGAAAAGTTGGCAGTTTCGAGCAAAAGTTTAAAATAAAGAATAATAGAACTCCGCGTTTGCGACTGGATTACAACAATTTGTATGAACAATATAATTTTCCTTTTAATGGATATTTATAGGGTAATGTGTTAGACGTGTATGACAAAACTTTTGTTTCTTAACAGAATGTGATCTTTATCAATTACTTCTAAAGATTTATGTTTTAAAATCTTGTTGCACCGCACTAACTAGAGGCAAATTGAAATTTATAATTATATTCGAGGTTTTAATTAAATGCATACGTATTTCAAATTATACCGCACACATACTTGTAACAGTCCCATAACTAAGTAAAACTCGTGTTCATAACAAATAATTATCCAGTGACATTCCGAAAACTAATGATACGTTTAACTCATTATCACTTTTATTGGAGAGATGATGAAGTCAGTCTTACGTTCCATCAGTCTATGACGTTTTGTAACATGTCATACTTAATTAAAAAGTGGTCTGTGGTACAAACAGAAAGGAGTACAGTTAATGTTTCCTGGAAATATGAATTACAATTAATTATTGTGAATAAAATACCGTGTTTTTTACCCGTTCCTGAAAGCTACAATTTAAAAATTAAAATATGTTACAAAATAATTCAATTTCGCCTTCCTAAAATATATTAAATTCAGATTTCCATGCAAATGTTTGCTATCAAATGGTACTCAACATTAAACCCTACAACATACAACTCGTTTTGCTGCAATTAGAGACGTAAGAGTTTATTTTTCGTAATTTATTCTACGTCAATTATTCATGTAATTTTAACATTTCGCTTTAATTGTTTTAATAGAAAAGTTGAGCAGTTAGGAATAATACCTAACCTTGTTAATGAATTCGGGTTAAATAATTTGAATAAAACAATGTAGTGAGAAAGCTGGAAAAGTGATTCATATTTTATGTAATTATCGCATTTGATAAAAAAATGCTTCATGCCTGGGATTCCATTCTCTATATTGATATGTAAGTTATCCACGTTCAGTGATGCTACATGCAACTATCTTCATAAGTAATGCCCCAAGTGATTTCAAAATTATCAATAAATTCACGACTCACAAAGTGACGAGTGTACTTATCTAGGGAATTTTGAAATCAAGAGTGGCATTTGTTAGGACTTTTTAACAAATAAAATTAAGTTGTTTACTCACAAATCATTATTTAAATACATTATTTTAAAATATTTATATATTTAATGTAAACGGCAATGTTTGAAAACAAATGAGAGACGATATGTTTTATTTGTTCATCATGCAACCAGATCACATTTATTGCCAAATAGAATCGCAGTATTGTAAGAAATGCACCCTAGTGGAGAAAAAATAAAACACATCATTACAGGTTATTAATTAATTTCTGATGTCCTAAAATGTAAATATATCAATTATATTTTTTGCAACGTTAATTCCTGGAAAATAATAAGTTTAAGACAATGCAAACGGTGGTTTCTTTTTTTATGGTATAATCAATTGTCACGAATGTTTTTCTATTATATCTCGCAAGCAGAATCTGGTTCCATTTGTGCACTATATATATAATCTGGGAGCCACTTGATAAAATGAATGTGATAAAATCGAGGTGAAAATGACTGCTACTGGTTGCAAATCAAAATTCATTGAAATGTGATTGGTCATTAACTGCCATTAGGGGCATGAGTTTAATAGTCAATAAAAAGTATGTGTTAAGACTGTAAAATGGAAGTATGTTGTGTTTTATTGAAACGGCTTGCTAGTAAATCAACTTACAGATTTCAGCTTATTATACTAAAATAAACTAATATAAATGTAATATAATATATAATTAATATACGTTACATAATAATATGTACCATTCGATTTCATTCTAATCCATTCCATTAACTTGGTTTAACCGCTCAACCCATACGTACGTTTTACATGCCACAGTAACCGGGTGTTACAGTGACAGGATTTGTCGGGAGAGGTGTTTTTAAAGTATGAATCACATTTGTACCTTTCTGACCACACAAGGACATGTAGGACCTCCCCGAATGAGTGATCAGCTCAATACCAGGGCCTCCTCCGAGACAACACAACATGGAGCCTAAACACATTATACACAAACACATTCACAGCAAATATGATACGGTCACTATGTTGTCCAGGTAACGTTTGGGGGTCGTTTGATCACTAATTTTCTTCACATTTGTCTTACAGATGAGGAAAAACTCCGAAAAAGCAGTTTCCTTGGAACCTTGTCCCAACGGGAGATCGAAATCGTTAAAATAGATTACGTAGAATAAAATTTCGTGAGAGAACTAATCAGAATGTTGAAGAATTAATATTAATCCTAAAAATGTTCTAGTTCAGTTAAATTATAGATTAGGGGATACATCACTTTAACTTACCTGATATATTTTCAAAGTCCTATAGAACAACACGGTGCATGCGCCAGAGTTTATAGAGCCAGCGATAACCCACCATCGAACCACATATTATCGATTATCATCCTTGCCACAAAACGATATCGTACTAACGTTATACAGTTTACGCTAGATGGAAGCACGTCTCTGTGAAATTTAAATGTCATTGTATTCTAACAAAAGATAGAGTTGTTTCTTTATATATGGGGCTTAAATCCATTGCACATGTCGAATCTTTGCAATAAACACCCAAATCTATGTTAAAGAAATATATTAATAATATTAAAATTATCAAACATTTATTAAAAATGAGTGTACACTTACTTATCACTTCCTAACGCCGTTCTAACCAGCGATAACCCAAAACAGTGATAGAAAAAATAATATACTAAGTAATAAATTATACTCTGTGGAGAAAATAGCAGTCAGCATCACAATATTGTCTAACAGTGTCAATGTTATGATTTGCGTATTTAGATAATTACTTTAAAATTGTCAAATAATGTTATGAAAATTGTTTGAAAAAGTTTAAAAATTAATAAATTAGTAGTAAATACAGAAGAAAGCTATAATTCCCAACAATAAACTAAAAAATCAAGGGTAAGTCATTCTGGTGAATAGCCTGGATTATATACACTTGTTGAAGGGTCAAAAGCTATCTGTACACAAGGCAGCGACGGTACATATAAATATGTATTACATGTAATATTTGGTTTACAAATCAGAATTGGTTAACCGTTGATACACAGTTTCCAGAACTCCGTGAAGATAAGGTTAGTTCGAAGATTTTTGGGCTCGTAAAAGAACCTCAAGCCTTAATTAGCAACATTTAATCACTTTTTCATCCAAGTAATACCTTAGTTGCCTATATGTACATTTTTTGAGATAATGAACTAATCAATTGCCACTTGTTAACATCTACACGAAATTAATTTCATAAGCTTCATCTCATCACGACCAAGCAAAGAAAACTAGAATTAAATGTCGGATTCTAACACTGGGAAAAATATCCGAGTCACTGATTATTCTCTTCGCTATAATTTTGAATTGGAAATTGCGCGTAGTAATTACCACATTAATCTATGCCTCCGTTTAGGAAAAGACGGTTGTCGATAAAAGTCCAAACTAGCTTGCAGATGGTTTTGAGCTTTGCATATAATTAAAGGTGCAAGGGTTTGGACTAGGCAGTATCTCGTTGTGAACTAGTAAAGTGATCTCAAGAGCGAAGACAGCAAGATGGTCAAAGTGAAACTGTGAGCCAGCATAAAAAAGCAGAACGATCAAATAAATCGTAAAATAAGATACTTTATTATCAGGAATATATTTGTGAAGAATTACTGATCTATTGTAAAATAAATAAAGTTAATTTGGAAATGTTGTGTAAACATCGTTGAAGTTATATGATGAAAGTTAAAAATTAAATTGTACCTGTTGGTAGGTGCCGTCGTCCTCAACTTTGTTAAAATATGTATATAATAAACTATTCGAAAAACAGTTAATTTTATATACATATTTTAACAAAGTTGAGGACGACGGCACCTACCAACAGGTACAATTTAATTTTTAACTTTCATCATATGACTTCACCTCAACGGAATTTGATATGAATTTTACTAGTATTGATCTTTGAAGTTTATTTCAATAAATTCTATCTTAATCCTATGCGGCCATCATCCGCTCCAATAGAATATTGTACATAATAATTTGCTAAAGCAGAATTTTTCAATTTGCGATTGATTTTACGTCGATTGTATGTTAAATAACTGTATCCTAACATAAATAAATAGGTAGGCCTATATGGGTATTTAAAACAAAATGAAAATTGAACGATCGCAATCACCATTCTCGTCGATGGGTGAGATGAGATAAAACCCTTTTTTATATACTAGATATCTAAATTATAAAGTTTTCAGGCTAACTAGGACATCAACATAGGTTTAAATTAAATTATACTAATATGTCAGCTGAATTGCTGTAATTGTGGACTGTATGGAATTACGTACGCCTGACACATAGTATTTCCAAGGAAGCTGGTGTCAATAAATATGTATAAAGAACAGAAATTTGTTGATAGAAAACAAGTATTTTTAATATGTACAAATCACTTCACATGTCTATCACAATATGGCGCCGATTACAGCGTCCATATTTCATGCCGGTTACTTGAAGAGTGTTAAAACGAGCTGGATGTTCATTGGGAGGTAGCAGTAACAGTCAGCATGCCTAGTATTAAGCTTACTAGTATATTACGATGCGAGGATTGGAAGTGGTTTTTACAGAATCGAGGAAAATGTTTAAAACCGAGCGATAGCGAGGTTATTAATTTCCGAGAATCTTAAAACACTTCACAAACGTGTGTTTTATATTACTTTTTGCATGACGGTGTTTTCAAAATAATAAATAATAGTAAAATAATAACATCTTTATTTGAAATATTTGCGTTCATTATAAACAATTGACTAACGTTAACAGTGTGGCAATGATTATTAGTTGAAACAACTGGAGGTCTCAGACCAATTTAGTGATAAAATGGCGGCATGTACGTATTTATTGTTTTATATTATTTCAAATAAAGTTCAGTTAATTTAAAATGCAGTGAATTTTTTCATATATTGTATATTAATTCTGCCTTTAGGATATTTTTTGTATATGCATTGTATGTAGTTTACATAGAGGGCAGTGGTTTTACTTCCCACACGCGTGTTTGTAAGTGGGTAATATTACAGTACAGTTATTTTTATTACAATATAGTTATTTAGGTTGGCAATCCTGAAATGTCGGAAGCTGAACTTTGAATGACGGTCGCTATTGCTGTGAGTACGGCAAAACGCACTATCGCGCAAAAACTATATTTAAATTCCCTAACAATCTCAAAAGAAATGTGGCCACCAAAATGCATAAATGCCTGTCCAAAATATAAAAAAGTTATAAATAAATTAATTACAACAAGAATGTCTTAAAAGATTCAACGTAATGGATTATATATGTATGAAGATATGAAGATTTTGTAGCAAAAATGGGACAAAAACCTAGAAAAACCTGTTCTTCCTCCACTTCTTTCACGAATAGATAGATAGAGAGATAATGGAATTTATTGCCTTTTTTCAGAATAAATAAAATACATATGCATTTACATTACGCACGGGCCTGCTTGGCCGTACGTGCATTATTTTTCCACGAATAAAAAATAAAACTAATCATAATATAAACAAATACCTACAAATACATCTGTATCAAAAACAATAACAGGCTACATATAAGTAAAATCTATGTCTACACTACATCACAATAATACATATTCCGTACATTAATATTAAAAAAAATGCTAGAAAACAAATTAGAAAAAAAAAACACACACATACAGTACACAATGAGTGACCGAAGCGTGATCTCGGCACCCAGAGTTGTCATGAAGCTGTAGAAAAGGAAAAATATGATTATTACATTTAAGTAAATAAGAGCAATTTTGTCGATATAGTCTGCAGGAGAGCAAAGTTTTGTTGTGATTGTTAAATGTGTCATTTGGTAAGGTTTAGAATTAGCTCTGTGAACTATTCTGCATGGATGGTTCTATTCCATCTGAGTGCAATAGTGTAGGAGAAACACTTTGATGTCAAAGGAAGATGCGCCTCTGGCTAGTATACTATCCTAAGATATTACCACATAGTCAACTCTTCCCCACTCTCGAGTCAGTCAGTAGTTAAATCATCGTGTTGCAGGCGGTCTCAAGTCAAATGTTTAGTCTAGAATATTCTACCAATGGTATATAATAGTTTTGTGACGGCTGCAGGACTCTGCCTGTGGTTCACGAATTCTCGTCTCGTAACCCGCTAAGAAGTTCGTAGTGGAGGTATCGGAGTCAGGAAAATGATTGAGAGTTTGTCCCGTTTTCATTTGTCTATATCGCCATTCCATCAATATTATATCCATGTCCCGTGTCATTAATTTTATTTAATTCGCTCGTGTAGTGGTACGACGTGGTTAGGCAATAGGAATAGTTATATATCACAGATTTTCAATAACAAGGGTTTCATCTCATCTCATCCCTCATTATATCAATACGCCGGTCACGAGTGCAGGAATTTGTATATTATATTTTCTCCTTTGTTTAATGGTTGGTTATGGTATGTACATTTGAATGCATCCCTATGTCCCGCGTTATGACATGGGTTCTAATTTAATTAAGCTTATTTACTTACAGAGATCAACGAGTGACATATAGTCAAGCACATCTAGTAGGTAATTAAGTAATTACTTAGATTGGGAAGATCGGTTAAATATTGCACAGAGGCATCAATTTAGACTATTTTACGAATTTCAAGATCTTCAGACTTAGGAGCCATGGTTAAAAGTCTTTCCCGGAGGGCCTTTAGTAGTAATTTGGTAGTTTTGCCTGGAAGGTTTTCCAGGAGCATTGAAAATTTGTAATTCTATAGATTTCGATGTGCTCTATCCGAATTTCAGCTTTGTCACCTCGTATCACTGCCGCTCGCGCCACCATATTGGAAAAATGGCGCCCAAAAGCAATTTTTTTTCGACAATATCTCCTTTTCGACTCAATTCACAATAAAAACATTTATATACAAAATTAAACTAGAGACAATTTCTTAGAATTCATGTAATAACCTTTATTTTGCTAAAAGCAATAGTTTCGGTGTAAGAGCGCCGCAAAGTATAGTTTAACATGTGTTTAGGCAAAAAAAAAAAAAAAAACTGTATTCCACACCACCTTGAGGTAGAGAAAGCGGCGCGTATATTTATCGTGGTATCTCCAAGGTCTACTACTCCACATGAAATTCAAATGAATCATAAATCATTCAACTACTATCGAAAACCCTGGCAGATGTAGCAGATCTTAATAAGAATTGTTTGTACGTGAACCAAGAAAAAGGTACTTTTGCTATTCAAAACGTTATGTAGGCCTACATAGTTCCCTTTACAAGGCCTAGTAGTTTGTAATGGGAAAGTAGGAACACTTGTATAACGAGAGGATATTCCGAATGCATCATAACTTTACTTTTTACTTTTGAGGGTCTCTCCACTTTTCAGCGGTTACCCTGTATTCCCATTCGCCATTCTTGCCGATCACGCCATTCATCCTCCTCCAGACCTCGGTCGTTCATCAATCTATGGATCTCTCCTCTCCAAGTTGTTCTTGGCCTGCCCCGTTTCCTTCTACCAGGAGGTGACCATTCCAAAAGAGTTTTGGGCCACCTATCATCCTCCATTCTCCTGACAAGGCCATACCACTGAAGAGCTCGTCTTTCGATCCTTTCCACCACTGTCTCCTCCATATTCATCATCTGCCTCACTTCTTCATTTCTTCTTCTTTCCAACCTGGACACCCTGGCACCGCGTCTTATTCCATCCATCTCCACTGCCAAGATATTAGTTTTTTGTCCCTCTACCAAAGTCCATCCCTCAGCACCATAAGTCATTATGCTTTCCACAACAGACTTGAAAATCCTCTTCTTCGTGTGGTTTGACATGGTCCTACTCCACAGTACTCCATTCAACATTTTTATGGCTCTTCGTGCTTGTACTAACCTGCTATCTACTTCAGCTTTACAACTCCCTGATTCATCAATAAGTGATCCCAAATATTTAAATTTTTTTAACAGCTCTAATAATTCCTTGGGATAGGGATATATCTCGTCCACTTCCTCCTACTACCAGATATTCAGTTTTTTCCATGTTTACTCTTAATCCTCCTATTTCAAAAGCATTTAGAAGTTTTCACATCATGTATTTCACATCCTCACGATTCTGAGCTATCAACACTTAATCGTCTGCAAATAATAAGGAATGTACTGTGCCACCTTGGACTGGTACTCCCATGCCTCCACAATATCGATTCCACTGCTCCAATATATGCTGGATGTATATTTTGAACGGAGTAGGGGACATACTACAGTCCTGTCGCAGACCTTTAGTAGTTCTGAATGGAGAGGATATCATCTTACCCACTTTAACCCAAGCCTGACACTGCTGGTACAACCGTCGGACAAGTGAAATCGTTGGTAAATAGATACCAACATCAACCATTGCACCCCAAAGTTGGTTGATTGGCATCATAACTACCAAGCGTAAATATAATAGACATAGGAAACAAACAGATGGAAGGTTATCACCAGAAATCTACCTTAAATACTACGGAGTAACTTACAGCCTGTAGGTTATGGTTGACTAGTGATTATATTCCTTGCTTCTAGTCCCTAGGGTCAGGGGTTCAAACTCGGCCTGGCCCGATGGATTTTTTCGGATGGATAAATCCAATGAAAAAGTCCTCCAGGAGGGACTTTAAGCCCTAGGTCCCGAGTTTGGACATTTCAGGCTCGTAAAATCCTTAAGTCTGAAAAAAGATGCCTCAAAGCAGAATTTACCAACCTTCACTATCCACGTTATATCGTAGTTGGTATATGTCTAATTTTGTCGTTATGCTAACCATACGCCATTCATGACATCTGTAGTGAAATAAGCGTAAATATATTGGTCTGGTTAAGAACATTCCTACTGGGGAAGCACGTCGCAGTAGAGGGACGACCGGGGATCAATCATCAGCTTACAATCTCTTCTCTCATAAACAACAAGGAAAATAAAATGTAGATTTGTCTTGAGAAGTCTGACAGATTTTTCGAAGCTATATACGGTCCGTGTGAAGCAACAATCATATTTCACGCAGCTTATATTTTAAAAATAGTACAATTTTATGTTCATGTTTTATTTACATATCGACATACAGTGAATTCTCACAGGTACTAAGAGCAAGAGTTGTGGAAACCATAGCTGCTTCTTTAACACATGGTCAATAATATATAACATAAATCCCGATATAAATACGTAATGTGAAAAATATATCAATCTATTATTATCCTAACTAAAATATATAAGTAAATTTTTCCACAAAATAGATTTCACCGTTAATACAGTCGCTTGAAATAAACATATAACATTTACTACTTTTTTGACAGTATATCACTCCATAGCAAAATATATTAATTACAACTAATAATATATACGCAAATTAAAAAATATCAGATCTCAGAACTTAAGGATTCCAACTAATAGTATGTAAAATGTCATTAATTAAAAATATTTGTAAACCACTTTTGTTTATATATATCACAATTGTCAAGAGTATTTTTATATGGTGTGGAATCATGGACGTTGAAGAAAAAACACAAAAATAAGTTATTAGTCACAGAAATTGACTTTTAAATAAGATCGGCAAGAATATAAAAATTAGATGAAATAGAAAAAAAGAATACAATATGTGAAATAATGAATCTAGAGAAGGATGTTGTACAAGAGATTGAATATATCGATCTAAGATGGTATGTACACATAATGAGAATAAGGGACACAGAAACAAACAAAGACGTATTGAAATGGACACCTCCTGGAAAGGGATACGTGGTAGACCAAAACCAACGTGGATAAAGGAATTCAAGAGATAACATGACGAAGATAAATATGGCAGAAGCAGACACGCAAGACCGGGAAGTGTGAAAGAAAAAAAAATAGTACATTTTGATTGAAGATACCTGTGTGAATAACATAAACAATCCTGAAATAATAAAACAAAAATGTAAATCTTGCCAACTGACCATTGTAGAAAAATATATTTACCAATCGCTATACGGAACCCTTTAGCAGCAGTGATCATTTTCTTTGTCTCTAGTCATGAGGGCCATGAGTTGAGACCGACCGAGGGCCA
This sequence comes from Diploptera punctata, assembly GCA_030220185.1. NCBI lineage: Eukaryota > Metazoa > Arthropoda > Insecta > Blattodea > Blaberidae > Diploptera > Diploptera punctata. The sequence continues at coordinate 516,866 of JASPKZ010001213.1, read as the reverse complement.
TGGAATTTAAGGATAAAACAAATCCAAGGGACAAGTTTTCTGGGAGAGATGTTAAGCCAAGTATGAAGATTTTCGGGTACATAAAAGAATCTCAGGCCTAAGAGCCTCTGTGCAACATTTAAGGCCATCTCCATCCACGTAGGTATCTTAGTTGCCTATCGGATGTCTCAGTAAGTCGATGCATTGACCACATATCACTCACTGACATCTATAAAGAAATAATGGAAACTAAAATTATCTTGTTCAAGAAACTCCCGCTATGAGCATTCATATCTTCATATCACACTATGTATTATTCATTATCTTTTACAGTATCACTTACCAAAACATGGAATTCCCTTCCGCCCTATGTCAGAGACTGTCGAACTATAACATCCTTCAAAAAACAAACTAAAGAATATAATTTAATAACAAGCTAACTCATACACCTCACTGATAGTATTATTTTATCAATTAATAAATTAAATTATTTATGTAAATAATATTAGTAGAGTAAAGTGATCCCACAACAGGCCCGGAGGCCCGTGGGGTAGTAGGAGGTTAAGGCTCCCACTTTTTCTAGACGTCGGCACTTTATGTCAGCCGGGTTGTCAGCCCTGCGTGACGGCCACCTTTACCCCCAGAACAAGCGTCTGGTACTCATTTCCGTTAGAGGCTGAGTCGACCCCAGGGCCATAGTGCCGCCAGAGGGTTTGGGTCAGTTTTAAAAATCCTGACCCCAACGGTACTTGAACCCTCGACCCTCCGGCTTGTAGCTCAGTGCCTTAACCACTACGCTACGGCGTGCCCCCGTAAATAATATTAAGATTGGCAAATATTTTCATTCATTTAAATTTTGTGTAACCGTAAAATTTGTTTTCTATATCTCATTTTTCTTAGTTTATTATATATATTAGACAGGGAAAGTCTATCAACAATTTATCTTGCTTGAATACATTTTATTATTAGTTTTAGTCTTAATCTTACCTATCATTAACTGGTTGTACTGTAGATCGTAATATAATAGATACCATTTCGATCAAACATTCATTTACTATTTAATATTAGAGTTAATTATGATTGTTATATTCTGATGTAATATTATGTTTGTCCTAGTGAGTGGATGAGAAGTTCACGGGGCCTTAACTTCACCAGGCTAAATGGATAAATAAATAAAAATAAAATAAATATAGGAAATATACGTACAGTGCGATACGGAGTCTTTTACTTTTTAATTTTTTGTAAAAATGGGTGTATATTTTTTGTCTCTAGGTATGCTACCGATTGGTTTGTATTACATTTTTACTATTTTTACATGCTGCCACCTTATCTTAATAATTATAAATAAAATAAAAATATCAGAATGAAGCACAATTATATAGTATAACGAAACAACAAATTGCATCTTTTTTTAGCTGTTCATGGAGTGAGAAGAAATATTGTTCTTACATGTATCATATAGAAAAGAAATGGACTGAAGAGCATAAATAAACTAAATAGTAAACCTTATACTTTATTCTACAATTTTAGGTAATTAAAAGAACTCACTGGAATTATCGAACCCATCGGTTCATGGCTCCGCGGAAATAAGCTCGCCATACATCCCAATCCTATGCTAATGTTTTATAAACATCACCTGTACTTCTCTTATATCATGGTTAATGTTATTCTCCCACCTCATTTTTGTTTTACCAACTGGGCGATTTCCCTCTGGTTTTCCTACAAGAACCTTCCATGCACCTCTTCCAATCCCCATTTGTGCCGTGTGTCCTCCCATCGCATTCTACGAGACTTAACTATTCTTATTATATCTGGCTTCCTATAAATACCATGTAGTTAAGTGGTCTCCTCCATTCACCCGTATGTTTACAATTTTATAGTAATTTATTAATAACTGTGTAAATACTGAAGTCACGTGTTCCATGAAGAAGCTCTACGTTTTACATTAAGGCTGGGAGAACCACGACCTTCTATTATGGAGATGAATGGAATAAAAGTCTAATCTGGGGTGTTATGTAAGTTTTAGTCTGTCCTGCAAGTCCGATATACCAGGTTCTACTCAAATGAGTCATACTGCCATATTTGGGTTGTGCCCTTGGCCACTATGGGGGTCTACAATCGTCCAATTGGCCCAGTCTCCCCTTGTTATTGCTTAGGCTCATAATCTTGAGACAGAACCGCGGTGGCACATATCCTATATCCGCATCACCACATATTATCAACACTTGTGGGAGCCAACCAAACTATTTTTCACCTACATGGGACGAGATGTTGTGTGATTTAAAATGAATGAAAGATAAATTAAATGACATGAAAGGGTGGAAAAGGGTAATGTAGAGTGTTAATGGAATTAATTTCAGGAAACAGGAGAATCCAGAGAAAATTCCGCAAAACCTCTCCGGAACCACCAGAATTCGAAAGTGAGATTCCAGTCGGAGCAGCCGCGCGCGCTACCCATGCGTCTACCGAGACAAGTATGAAGACGTTAGTACATGTCTTGTTCGTCATACCAAGAACTGTACTTAGTGAGAGAGCTTATCGCAGCCCTTTAATAATACAGTGGTGGTAGCTGCATTAATGCATTATTAAATGAACATTATGGTATAATCAGCTACAGATAACTACAGGCTGCCCAAGTACTTACTTCACATCATATTTATAAATTGCATGGAGATTTATATGTCTTCAGCTCCGATATGGAATAACTAACTAACTAACTCACTGGCGCTATCGAACCCGTAGGATCACGGCCGCGTGGACGTAAGCTCTCTATACATCCCTATCCTGAGCTAATGTTTTCCAATCATCCCCTGTATATAATCTACTGCCCTCAAACCATGGTTAATGTTATTCTTCCATCTCATTCTTGGTCTACCTACTGGGCGTTTTCCCTCTGGTTTTCCCTCAAGAAGCTTCCATGCACGTCTTTCATTTCCCATTCGTGCCACATGTCCTGCCCATCGCAGTCTACGAGACTTAACTGTTCTCATTATATTTGGCTTCCCATAAAGACCATGTACTTCACTGTCAGTAGTCTTCTCCATTCACCTGTCTGTTCATCTCTCTTTGGTCAAACATTTTTCCTAACAACTGTATTCTCAAACACTCGTAATTTTCTTTCCTCCCTTAAAGTTTCGCATCCATATGATATAACTGGTAGAATAACAGTTTTACACATTTTCAGTTTAACGTTTTTTGAAAGGAGTTGGGACAACAAAAGACTCTGTAATGCATAAATGCACACATTTCCAGAATTGAGCCTATGTTTAATTTCGTTGTGCATCTCATTCCCATTTTTGATTAGTTAGAGCCTTTATCATGTATTCCCTGAAGTAGTCCCCGTCCGGATAACCAAATGGGGGACTATTTTACATCCGGAAAATTTTACCCCAGTGGAACCCATGCCCGCGTATCTTGACGGTTGTATTTTTACGGTGAAAGATCGTCACTCCTTTGACCAAAGTACTTTTTTCGTCTGGCTTGGTTCGACCAGTCCGGCATGGGTAACTCTACCGGCAGCAATGCTACCGCCGGCATAGCTCTCGGGATCATCTAAGCAGGCAAGCCACTCCACCACGAAAAGGTAAAGATACCATGGAGGGCCGATATAGAATATCATAAGTAATATTATTTTAATCGTCCGCTGTGGAGTAGTGGTTGTACTCCTTGCCTCTGGTCTTAAGGTTCACGGGTTCAAATCCGGAAAGGGTCGATCGATTTTATAGGATGGAAAAATACAAAGAGCAAATCCTTCAGGAGAGACGTTAAGCCGTGGGTCCCGAGTCTAAATATTTTCTGCTTCGTAATAGATCTTTAAGCCTGAATAAAATGGCCTCTACGCAAAATTTATTGAATTTTCACATCTTATTTCTACCTTGGTTCCCTAGACGTCAGTATAAAGCGGAACGCTGACCAAGTGGCATTCAATGATATCTATCCGAAAACAAGTGTAACTAAATTAGTATGGTTCAATATCTTCCCTGTAGGAGAAGAGCGCTTAAGTTTCGATGAGAGAAACAAGGGCATACAAGAAGAAGATATTATTTTATTTTTGTGTTTTATGGATATTATAATCATAAGATAATATGATTTCTACCCCAGTAATAACAGGCATACGTTATTAGAAGACATGTAGGGCGGAGCTATGTGTGGCTAGTGCATTTCGTCTAGCCTATCATAATTGAGCGGTGTTGTAGAATTGGTGCTATAACCACGACCTATCGTCTGTCTCTTTCCCTCTTACATACCGATATCTGACAACGGCGCATGAAGAGTGAAGCAGGAATGGCTTACCGCATATGTCTTCTAATAGCGTGCCTGGTTTAGGTCTTTATGTGTTGAAACCTTATTTTAAGCATTTTTAATTAACCGAAATGATAAATATGGCCTACCGCTAACTTAATATAAGTTACAACATTCCTCCGTTTCAATACAAATATTTATTGAATTTTATTAATCATAAAATATATTCTTGAATTAACTACAACTTAATCTATGCAAAACAATATTATCCGTACTTGAAATAACAACATATATATTACAATCACTTTACCATTCATGTCACCAAGGCCTACTTTTATTTGTAAAAAATCGCTTCGCACCTTGGTCTGTATTTGCTTCTTCTGATGATATATGACCTACTTCACTTTTCGGATAATGTTTCGTCCAATGCTACCAGGTTGTATTTTTTTTAACATTTCTGGCTTTCTACCCTGACATTGACTGACTTTTAATCCACTTCATATGTTGGGGCACAAGGAAGGTGGAGTTACGTTACTTCGATAATATGATGGGTGTTGAATGACAATGGAGCGGCAGCAGACTCCTTAATGTAGACTTAACCTAAATTCCAGATAGTGGGGAACCACAGGAACAATTTCCTTTAAGGCAGAATTCCTATGGTTTGACCAGCAATCGAACCTCGGACCTATTATCTGTAGTCACAAACGCTAACCACTAGCCCATGATTCTGGTCATTCCGAGTAAATATATCTTTGAATAATATAACTATGGCCAAGGATCACTTTTTACACGTTTAATATTAGCTTGACCTGTATCTATCTATCTATCTATCCATGTAACGGAATCTTTCAACGCGATTTTCACCCATTTAAAATCATTGGATCAACTTCAAATTTTGTATACATGTAAAGGACCAGAATCATCAGAAAAGAAAAAAGTATCTTTGTATATATATAACGGAATCTTTGAACACGATTTTCACCCACTTAGAAACATTGGATCGACGTGAAACTTTGTATACTTGTAAAGGACCCGTCACAGTACAATAATTTCATATTTTGTTTCTAACTCTTGGCCTTAACTCTGCCAGAATAAATAAAGTATTATTATTATTATTATTATTATTATTATTATTATTATTATTATAAAATCCTGGCCAGAATCATCAGAAAATCAAAAAAATGAAAACTGGTATAATAGGTTGCGGACTTGTCGACATTTTAGTCAATCGTTGTAAGAGCACAGTTGGTAGAACGGTGAACTCTAGTGTTATACACTTTCAGTAACCCATAGGTCTCTGGTTCAAATCCGGCTGGGAGGATTTTTTTTAGAAGAGTACTACTTTCAACTCATACTACAGTAGTATCGAATTTAAAGATATTTACATTTTTATCTTATTCTGTAAAATATTAAAAATAAAAAATAAATAATAGTTTTAAAAAACTAAAGCAATACGCTTTATTAGAAAACCGAACTAAAAAAATTAAAAATAATTTTAACTTCCAACACGCTTGTGATAAAATTAAAGTGGTCAACAAAAAGATCATCTCCAACACATATAGAACAAAACTAGAGTTATCAACAAAAAGAAAATAATTTTACCATCAAAAGCGTGAGATGCTTTTTATGATTTTTACATTTTCTTCTTAGAGACTTTACTTTTACCAATATCTGTTTATTATCAAATATATTAATTGATATAGAGCACCCCCATGCTTCTGATGGTACAATTATTTTCTTTTTGTTGATAACTCTAGTTTTATTCTATAAGTGTTGGAGATGATTTTTTTCTTGACCACTTTAATTTTATCCCAAGCGTGTTGGAAATTAAAATTATTTCTTTTAGTTCGGTTTTCTAATAAAGCGTGTTGTTTTAGTTTTTTAAAACTATTATTTATTTAAAAGGTAAGGTAAATAGGTCAACCTTCAGATGGTATTGACAAGCTGTTGCTATATGCTGATACTGTATTGATAGATAATAGCGAGATGATAGTGTACACTAGGTATTTAAGAATAGATGTAAACATCAATAAAACTAAATATATGACCACGCACACAATTAATTATATAATGGAAATGTACAGATAATGAAAATTTTGTGAACCTGGATAAACTCAAGTACCTAAGAACTATAACTATCAAAACAAATAAGGTGCACAAAAAAATAAACTTAGGCACAATTCTGGAAACGAATGCTGCTACGCATTACAGAGACTCTTGTCATCAAAACATCTCTTAAAAAAATCGTTAAACTAAATATATATAAAAATTAAAATTCCAGGCACATGGATGTGAAACATGTACTCCAAATTTATGGGACTAGAAAAGATTACAAGTATTTGAGATTGAAGTTCTTAGGAAAAATTTTGGACCTATGAGATACGAATAAACAAGTGAATGGAGAAGACTATTTAACAGTGAGCGATATGATCTTTATAGGAAACCAGTTATAATATGAACAGTGGAGTCTCATAGCCTACGATGGGCAGGACATGTAGCACGAATTTTGAATGAAAGCAAGGGGCTGCTTGCAGGAAAGCCAGAAGGAAAGCGCTAGTAGGGAGGTCATGAATGTGGTAGGAGAATAGCATTAACAATGATTTGAGGGAGGTGGATTATGCACGGGATCATTGGAGTGCATTAGCTCGGGATATGAATGTATGGAAAATTTGCGACCGCGCGACTGGGAACCTACGGATTCGATACTGCCAGTGAGTTAAACATCTTCAAAAACACATTCTGATAACGCTAAGTTAGATGCAGGACTTTTAAGGAATATTTTTGCGAAATTTTCTAATATGTGAGGACTTTCCCGGTACCTTGAATAATCTTGTTTCAGATTTGTGGTCGACAATTGTGAGAGTCTCAGCAGATGATCGCATGTGATGTCACAGCAAGCATTATACAATTGAAAATTGTTTTGACATTCGTCACATATTGTGAGTGATGCCGAGGTGCAGTTGGTTAAGATATTACGCTAGAAGCAGGAATATTGTGAGTTTGACTCCATCTGGTGTCAGAATTTTTTGAACAGGCCTAAATACAACATACCCCTATAGTCGTGTCAGCCTCTAACATAATGAGTATTAAGTGTTTTAACTGGATGTAAAGGCTGCGCCATACAGGAATGATATCCAGTGCCGATAATATTCAAAGTTGGAATCCTTAATCTCCTATTACCCCGACGGCCTCCTAAGGCCTGAATTGTGATCATTTTATCTCTTTTTCACATAATTGTGAGTGGATAAGGGTTTCTAGAAGACATTTTTTAAGAATCATCCCTTACAAGTATCGCAACAATAAACTATGCGACACGTGATTTTAAATTATCATCTCCAAACACACAATGTATGTGGTTGCCTTTGGATGGTAGACAGGGAATATTTGGTCTGCACGTTGCAAATAAATTAGCAACAATATGTCCACAGAATACCTACGCTGATGCGAGTGACAATATATTACGATGCCAGGTTGGGAAGTGGTTTTTACAGAATAGAGGAAAATGTTTAAAAACCTTGCTATCCCTCGGTTTTTAATTTCCGAGATTCTGTAAAACACTTCACAAACGTGCGTTGTACATTATGTTTTGCGCGATGGTGTTTACGAAATAATAAATAATACTAAAATAATAACATCCTTGTCGGAAATATGTGTGTTCATTATAAACAACTGACTAACGTTAACAGTGTGGGCAATATTTATTAGTTGAAATTAGAGGTCTTCAGACCAATTAATGATAACATGGCGGCAAGTACATATTTATTGTTTTATACTGTTCAAATAAATTTCAGTTAATTTAAAATGCAGTGATTTGTTTCGTATAATATATATTAACACTACGTGTTAGATATATTTTTTTGTATATAGTCTACATTGTATGTAGTATACACAGAAGGCAGTGGTTTTACTTCCAACACGCGTTTTGTAATATGTAATATTACAGTATATTTATATTATTACAGTGTACTTATTTAGGTTGGCAATCCCAAAATGAAGGAAGTTGAACTTTCAATGGTGGCCGCCATTGCTTTAAGTACGACAAAGCGCACTATCGCACAAAAATTAAAAAAAACAACAGAAGTGTATACAAACATCTTTTTAAATTCGGTCCTAAGTGAACATATTGAACATGTTTGTGATTCCTGGTCAGAATACGCAGACTACAACCTGATAGAAGAATGTTTTCTCAACACGGGTATTACATTAAAGACACTACCACGAAAACAACTAAATACGCCTAAATCTGGATGTATGTTTTTTGGACAGTATAATCTCTATGCAACATCTTTTAATTTTGTACGCTTGCCAATTTACAAACTGCAGGTCACATTATATGATCTATATTTTATCATCGGACTTCATTCTATCATCCACAATCAAATTTCGCACTCAAATACAGACCTATGCTAACAAGTGTATGACAAAGTCCCAGATACAAAGTTGATATATCTGTTGCATAATTTGATAATATAATTAACATTGGATTATTGCAATGGATGTGCAGAGAAGACATTATGTCATGTTCACATATTTCCCTTGTGAAGTGTGCATACTTTCTGGCTTTTTTCGTGTTGAGACTTGAAAGTAGTTTTGAAGTTCCTTAGGACAGGTTACTGGCCCGACGCTAAGTAGTCCAGTGGTAGGGCTGCTACCTTTTAGTCTCTGGACAGACATTAGGATACCGCATTTACTCAGTACCTGATGGAACGGTTATACCGCCGTGACTCGGTCCTCAGAGCCTCGTTTGTGAAAACAGGTTGTACCACGAGAAGGTGAGGATGAGAATTGGGTAGGAGAGGTTATACACACGTCACTACCCCTTACAATTTTCTGTTAAATTATTGCTTGAAAAAAGAAGAGAATTCAACTTAGAAACACATTTTTCTTTCATAGATTTTGAAAAAGCATTGGACACAGTCAAGAGATCAAAACTCTTAAATATATTGGAAGACAGAAATATACCAAATTTACTTCGGCAGAACATACAAAATATTTACAAAGACAACACCATAAAGATTAAATTAAATAACAGATTTTCTGAAGAAGGAATTATAAATCGTGGTGTGAGACAAGGCTGCCCCCTATCCCAACACTCTTTGCAATTTATATCAATGAAGTATATGTTGCTGGAACAAAACATATAAATTTGGAATAAGAATATCAGAAATAGAAAATTAAACACCCTATTGTTTGCAGATGACCAAATAATAATAGCAAATTCCGAAGATAATCTACAGAAAGGTCTGTATGAACTTAACAAAATTACAGAAGAATATGGATTAAAGATATCTACAGAAAAAACAAAAATTATGGCATTTCAAGGTGTAGATCCTGTCAGAAGTAAAATTGTACTGGACAATAAAATTTTGGAGCAGGTGAATAATTTTACATATCTAGGATGCAATATCTCATATGAAGAAGAAAAGGATGTAAATGCAAAAATATCTAAATTTTTAAGAATTTTAGGGTTAATAAATTCTATCTTCAAGCCACAGTTAGTCCAAAAGCATTCAAGACTGAAAGTGTATAAAACACTGGCTCTTCCAACTCTTTTGTATGGTAGCGAAGTATGGACGTTGAAACAGAAGGATATACAGAGACTTAGATCTGCTGAAATGAGATATCTTCGGAGGACTGCAGGATACACACTACTAGATCACAAAAAAATGAAGACATCTTAGAAGAATTACCCATGGAATCTTTAGAAAACAAAATTTCTGATTATAAGTCAAGATGGATACAACATGTTCATCGAATGGAAGATCACAGAATACCCAAACTAATGTTAAGATATCAACCTGCAGGAAGAAGAAGACCAGGACGTCCACTCAAAAGACTTCTGGATGGTGTTTCTCTTGAGGCCGAAACAGGTCAACAAATGGCCTAAATTCGTGAATGTACTATGATGATGATGGAAGTGTGCATACTGTTCAATTCCACTGTTTTAAAAGTTGTCATGAGACCACCAGGCCTATTACATGGCAGGAAGTTGATGATTATGATGCATGGTAATGTATGAAGATAACTCATTTGATAATATGCAGCTGTATCTGCCCTAAATCAGGATTATTGTTTGCTAGATCGAAAATAAATGTTGATTAATACAGTGAAACATATTTCCTAGAATATGACCTGAATCATTGGCTAATGGTCAGTGTTTCTGATTACAGTTGATAAGGTCCCGGATTCGATTCGTGGTCAAACCATAGGAATTTTTCCTTAAAGAGAATAACTCCTACAGTTGCCCATGGTCTTGCATTTAGGTTACGTACATGTCAAAAACTCTCTTGGTGCTTCAATATATCATCGAGGTAAAGTAACTCCGCCTTCAAGGTGCCTAACCTAAGAAATGGATTACAATTCCGCCAATGCCAGCGGAGGAAGCAGAATATGTTATAAAAGGCAAGCTGGTGACATTGCACAAAAAATCTTAGAATATTGTATTATTTTATTTAATGTTTTCTGTCATATATTAAGATAGATTCATCATGTACCATCTCTTACGAAATTTGTGATCATTAAACTAATAACAGTTGGATTACATATTCCATCATTCGAAGGTAGTTTTTGTTCATACATGTTAAAGTATTATCACATTTGCCCATTTAGTGGACTGGAAATAAAGCCAAATAAATAATTTGCTCGGTATGTTTCTGGAAGCTTGGAATACTAACTGGATTTTAGACTATATTCTACTCATTAATGTGATGATTTCTAGAATCCCAGATACAGGTGACATAGTCGCTTGCGTTATCGTTTGTATCTAAATTTCCAGATATAAAAGTGCAACAAATCGCTAGAAAAACAAGCATTGTGTTTTGTTAACACCTGCGAATTGTTATTTGATATGGAATTCACCCCAGTAGAGGGAGGCGTGAGTATCGACATGTTGGTTGAAATCCCCACAGAGAGGTGTTTGCTCCCGCACGCGATGCTGTTGCAGAAAAATGATAAATCAAGTTGTAAATTAAACCCGCATCACATGGAGAGACCACTGTTTAGCAAAATTAAATTCCCCTAGCTGTTATATACATTTTACACCCTTATTAAAACTAATTTGCGAATTCCTGCAACATTATGTTAATTCATTATTTTAACCGTCGACAAGTTCTGGCAAATACATTAAACTATACGCTTATAAATAACCGCTATGAAGTCATGGTATGGAATGTTTACATATTAATCCAATATCAGTGCCAACTTTAAAGAAAATTAAGAATCAGTCGTTTACTTTAAGGCAACTGTGATAAACGCGCCTTAATATCTAAATTAAAAGTAATAAATTGCAAAATATACATCCTGGCAAAGAATAAGGATAAAAAGTTTAACTAATTATTTGATAAATTAATAAATACATCATCATCATCACCACTCCAGGGATTAGGCAATTGCCCGTTCCGACTTCATAATGCATCAGCCCAACGTCTTCTAGGTCTTACAACATCACGCCTTCCTCTTGCTTGATAATGTCTTGCTAACAATGGATATCTCTCCTTACTCATTCCATCCATGTGATCAATCAATCAATCAATAAATACATTTCGTGAATAACATTCCTTAGCTGATTGCACATTTAAAACATGTTTATTCTAGTCAGTAATAGCAAGTGCCAGAAAACGTCATTCTATTTTAGATAAATAGAACCGGACAAGAATCAGAGGTGGTCTTTAAAATCATGGCTTGCAGTGGATGAGAGTGAAGTTGAATATGAGATAGAAACGGCCATAAGATAGCAAAGTTATATTGTAATTAAAATAGTTTCCAAAATATTTAAAATATAAAACAGTTATTTGGAAGTGCAAATCCCAACTGTACAATTTTAAATTATGAAGTTAGACTTATTATATTTTAGTTACAATGTGTTGAATATAAATTTAACATTTGTTATATTTGATTTTATGACTTCAAAATATTGATGCATAAAGGTTTCAATGAACAAACGGGTTTTTTTCTCTCTATTTCTCGAAATAAATGTATTACTGAATGGTTTTGAGTTGGTAAATTTAATTTGTTGAGTTCCGCGCCGTAGCCAAGCGGTTAGGTAGGAAACCTTGGCGCAGAGCTACGGGACTTGCGCTGGTTCGAGTCTCCATGGGGGAAGAAATTTTCTCATGGTATTTCGGCCAGTATGGGACCGGTGCCCACCCAGCATCGTGAGGCAATTGGGTAGCTACAATAAGTAGCGGCTCCAGGTTGAGGAACCAGCTATAACGGCTGGGGGACTCGACATGCTAACCACATGTCACCCCTACACTGGTTGTTGATCATCTACCTCTGTGATTGACACATGTGGATGTGAAGGGCCAGCAGCCGGCTGGTAAAAGGGCAACCGCTGAAAAAGTGGAAAGACCCTCAATCGGAAAATTTAATTTGTTTCACATACTATCAGGTTTATTTATTGATTAATGGTTAAATAAAATATTTAAAATGTGGTGTCTCAAAAAAATATATCTAAGACACGTTATGGAAGTAGGATACATTTTATCCCATAGGGATTAGTACTTTTTTCAGTGATATAACTTAACCAACTCTTCACTCTGTATATTCCTATATGGTCACCTAAACCCATAAATGTCTATAATTTGACCTATCCTTATATGAAATCAATCACATATATCGCTACCAAACTATAAAGTTAAATTTTAAGAGCAGGCTATTATAAAATAGTGATCTCGTCCCGCTATTTAAAGAATATAACGCGCCCATCTAACGCCTTTCAAAGAGAAAATGATAAAAAGGTAAACCCCAAATCTTAACAGCAACTGATTTTAATATCATCGAAATGTTTTCCTGAATATAAAATATCTTGAATCAAGACTCTTTACATGCTCTGTGTGTACTAGCAGGAAATCTAATGTACATTCGATGTCAAGAACGTATTGAATGAACTTCAATTCGTTCAGAAATTCATTAAAGATAGCAATGCAATATGAATGTAGATCAATATAATCCGATAATCTGTTCACATTTTATCTTCTTTTTTTAACGACGACAATGGAGGAAATTGGTATAAAGCCACTAACTTTTAGTAGTAAAACAACCTGAAATATTTATGCAAATACCGTATGTGTGTCATAGATTACATATAATTATCTTGGACATAATTTCATACAGGTCTCCTCATTTTGTATTTATTATATACTAGATAATACTCGGCGTGCGCTGATACACCTAAATAAATTATGTGTTTTTGAATTTAGTTGAATAAGTAAAAGGGAAAATAAATAAAAATGTATGTAATTATTTTTGGATATCCCGTGCTGATTACCCTGCGTTGCCCGATAATCTACGCGTCCCGATGAACTTGGCATAAATGAGCTGAAAGGAAAAATTCGTTACTTTCAGATATCCATAAAAGAATACCCGCCGTGCGCTCCTATGCTTGCCCGGAAATCTACGTACTTCGATCTTCTTGGCATCAATGAAAGATAAAAATGTTTATTGTGAGTTATCCTTAAAAGATAAATATATGCCGTCACGGACTTTCCTGCAGAGTGTTTTGAGATATTCAATTATGTGTACAATAATTTTGTGTATTTGTTATGGTTTAGGCAGCGTAAGTCATTTAAGCTTACAAAAAGCAACATTTTTTCACGTTTTTTCACTACAGAAGGTGATTTTTAAGGGGAAGGGCTTGAGCATTATAACTCTCTAACAACATATAACCTTCCGAGAAAATCATGAACATTTTGCAAAAAGTCTCATGACAATCGAATGAATTGTACGGCATCACATGCTTGACCGGGAATCTACTTATTCCGATCTCCTTGGCATTAATGAAAAACAAAAATGGCTATTGTGTGTTATCTGTAAAAGAAAAACATATGCTGTCGCGGACTTTTTTGTAGAGTTTTTCAGATATTCAATTCTGTGTACATTAATTTTGTGTATTTGTTGTGGTTTAGGCAGCGTAAGCCATTTAAGGGTTAAAAAAATACTTTTTCACGTTTTTCACTAAAAAGGGTATTTGTGGGGTGTAGGAGTTGAGTATCTCAACTCTGTTATAGCCTATGTTCATCCCGGGAATCTCCTGAACATTTTGCAAAAAACCCACCAGAATCGGATCAACGGTATGGCCGCACATAAAGTACGAACAAAAACAAACAAACAAACATTCATTGTTATATATTAGATTAAATAATACGTAAAATCTAAGAAAACGCTGTCCTAGGGGTGGAAATCTGTATAAAGGCAGGTCAACTTCTGGCTCTTACAGAGACATAAATATAAACAAAACACTGCAATTACATGGAGACGACGTGTCTGTGAGCATCGTTCATCAGTTACAAGTCAGTAGTACGTACAATGCCACGTGGAAAGCCTCTATCAAATGAAGAGAAATCAAGAGTTAGTGCCGTATAGGAGATGGGCCTTTCCAATAGACAAATACCTTAGAAATTGGGGCTTCAAGATGTGTCATTGATAACTTTGTCAAACTGGGCTCACGATATGAAAAAAAAAACGGGAAAGTAGTTTTTGGACGGACAGCGAAAATTGTCTGAGCGCACTAAACATGTCATTTTACGTAAAGCAAAAGGTAAGGAATATGTTTTTTCTCTCTTCACCTCCAGGCTGATTTGAAGTTGTCAGTAACAGCTGAGACGAGTAAGACAAATTCTGTCAGAAGACAAGAACCTAAAATTAAAAAAAAAAGTCTTAGTAAACTACCTCTTGAACAATGCACATAAGAAAGCTAGAATGACTTTTGCTGAAAAACACATGTCCTGGACCTCAGAATGGACTAAAGTAATGTTCAGTGATGAGACGAAGTTTAATCTGGATGGGCCTGAGGCTGAAATAAATTATGTTCATTGATGGGAGAAGTTAATTTGAATGTTCCTGATTTTTCAGTATTCATTGATTTTTGAAGAGCGTAGAAACTTCGGTGGTGGAGGCGTTATGATTTGGGCAGCATTCTGCTTTAAAGGAAGATCAAAAATAGCATGGATACGCACCAAGATGAATTCTGAGTCCTGCAGTGAGGAGCTTCTGGAGTCCTAATTGATACAAATGTATGAGGAATTTGGCGAATATCTAATTTTTCAGCCCGATAATGCTTCCATTCACGTGTTCGCTAAATCAAAGGAGTGGTTCGAGAAGAAAGAAATACCACTTTTGACGTGGCCAGTCAGAATTCCGGTTTTTAAACCCGATTGGAGAATTTAGGGGCGGATGCTGGAAAGGCGGTTGTATCGTAATGGACGGCAGTTTGGGAACAGTGACTGAGCCGAAAAATATTCGGCAGGAAGAGTGGGCGTCAATCTCGAGGACGAAATGACAAGAAGTGGAGAAATAAATACCCTCATCAAGTCAATGCCAAAGAGAATCTTCCAAGTAATTAACAACAAATGGAGGTTCAACTTAAATTTTAGAACTTTGTGGTAAACCGTTGTGATCAGGCTTTTAGGTTTAATCTGTGAAACACACAAAGTGCCTTTAGTACTAATGTCCAACCATATGTGAGATTCCACGGTGGTTTAAGTTTTCATGAACTTTTTTGGACGGAAATGGATAATTAATTTTGACATTATTTGTGTGTGTTTTATATTCAATCAGAAAAATGCCAAAGGAAAATGCCAAAAGAAAGAGTAAAATAACTGTGTTAACCCTTTTAACAAGTGGCTTTATACCAATTTCCTCCAGTAGAACTCGTTCCACCTATAAATAAAGAGCATCACACTACAACTGAAATCTACGCAGGAAACCTTAAAGTTGAGCATAGGGGCACCTCATGCAACAATAGGCCTGTCCCCATAACTGCAAAATAGTGGTTATTACCCGTAATGAAAATATTAGCCCAGAGTTGCAAGTGAATAAGATAATTATGTATATCACGTGAAATTCCTTAAAACTGAATGAAAATTAAAATAGTTTTCTAGTAGTAGGACTTTATTAGACAAAAAGTAAGATATTTACAAAAATGGGTCGCACGGGCAGTAAGCCGAATGTGCTGTTGACAGTCCGTTACAATAAAGTTACGAATGGAAACTAGTGTTGTAAATAAAAATAAACAAGGTTGCATTTTATCACCAATGCTATTTAATCTATTCGTTGATGATATTGTCGACGTAATGCTAGAAGGAGAAATTGAGGCTTCGGAGATAAGAAAAATAAAGTTATTATCCATCCATCCATAGTTATTCTGCCCGAGGGCTGGTCTTTCACTACAGTCATATTTCCATGCTAAGCTTTGCAACTTGACTAGTGAATTATAGGTGTGGTAGCTTCCCATTGCTTTACACACCGCTGAAGGATGATGATAATAATGATAAGGATGATGATGATAGCCGGATGATTTTCGGGGATCGTTGGGCTCTACGCTTTCTGACATTTGTCTTACAGGTGAGAAAAACCCCGATAATGACCTCACCCAGGAGCCTGTCCCGACCGGGAATCGAACCCGGGCCCGCTTCGTGACAAGACAGCGCGCTATCTCGAGACCACAGCGGTGTACAAAGTTAATATAATCCAATCATTTATCGCGTAAACTTATTATTCATGTTAAACTTATTATTAATATTATTTCTAAGTCAAATAATATTCCTAACACTTACATAGATTATATTGGATATTAAAACTTAATAATTGTTAATTTTCGGACCTAATGTAATTAAAATAATTACGTTAATGTAAATGTTTTCGTATTTATTCAAGAAATTCCTATTGCTATGTTCTCGGTGTTTTTCACAAAAACTCCGCACCTGACATTGTTTCCTTCTGAATCATTTGAATCTGAACTAAAACTAACATCTGTTTCACTGTCACTTTCTCCTAAATTCACAATTAAGGCATCTATCGACACGATTATCTGGACTAACTGAAGAAGACAAAAATGTTTTTATTTATTTACAGATGTTTAATGTTTACACATATTTCTGTACCTAAAGTTTTATTTTCTTTCTCCACTCGTCTCTATCCATCAACGCCTGTGTGTGGGGGTGCCGTGTGGGGGTGGCTCAGTCCATTTCCTATTTCTAGCAATCCACGAGTTTCGAGGTCTTCCTTTCCTTGTTCTCCCAGGTGTACACAATTCCAATATTTTTTTTCTGGGTAACGTTTCTTCTTGCATTCGTCGTACATGCCCATACCAATTTAATTGCTTATCTTATATAATCTATTAATGAATATCTAATATTCATTTTTTCTCGTATGACAGTATTTCTTATTTTTATCTAATTTTGAACATCTTGCTGCTCTCCTTATGAAATTCATTTCCATGGACATAAGTTTTTGTTCTAAGGTTTTGTTGAATTTCCAAACTTCAGCTCCAATACCACTACTACTACTACTACTACTACTACTACTACTACTACTAGGCCTACTAATAATAATAATAATAATACTAATAATAATCGGCTAATAATAATAATAAAATTAATGCTGGTAATAATAATAACAATAATTTTTATTTAGGAATATTCCACAATACAGTGTATCTCCTTCAACCCAAAGTGATTTGTCGCCAGAGGCTCCTGT
This sequence comes from Diploptera punctata, assembly GCA_030220185.1. Lineage (NCBI taxonomy): Eukaryota > Metazoa > Arthropoda > Insecta > Blattodea > Blaberidae > Diploptera > Diploptera punctata. Next base: position 499,169 of record JASPKZ010001213.1, on the reverse strand, counting down.
CTAAATCATTCTCTTCCCTCAAATCCCTAGCTTTCATATTTCTCTTCACTCCATTCAACCATCGTTCTCTAGGCCTGTCTCTTCCACTTCTTCTATTAACTTTCCAATTAAGGATCTTCTTTAGTATTCTCTCTTCTCCAATTCTTATGAGGTGCCCATACCATTTCAAACTTTTTTCTTCTATTTTTCCTAATATGTTATTTTTATGTTATAGGCAGTAGAAGAGCAATTTCTACGTAAAAAAATAAGAAGATAACTGCTATTAGAAAAAAAATCTATGTGAAAATTGTAGTAGGGCGGAATTTTTGGGATCAAATTCGCACTCGAAAAAAGCTTCCATAATTTTCCTTATCTCTTCTTCAAATTCTTGTCAATCGCTTCCAAAGATCCGTTAGACTAGCGCATTCAAAAGGATAGAATATTCGTCTACTGCACATCCAAGGCCTTGTCTCAACTAAGATGGAACGAGTTTTATTAAATTTACTACCAGCACATATAAACTTATAAAACACTTTGAGTTTTGAACGAGGATATTTGAAATTCAAGAACAATTTTCGATGATGTTCCAGCCGGTAGGCTAAGAATGACGTGGGAGAGTAATATTAATAATGCTTTGAGGGAAGTTGATTATACAGATGATGATGATTACAAAATATTAAACCAAGACAGGGATGTATAGAGAGCGTGGTCATGAACCTACAGGTTTGATAGTGCCTCTAAGTAAGCGATCGATTTTTTATTTTCTTCATACTTAATACTGATATTACTGAAGTACACAAAACTACGTACATTTTTTAGTAATTTTAGTATTTATGTAATTTATTAATTACGAAATTTAACATGTATGCAATAATGAGGTGAGAGAATAACATTATTCTTGATTTGAGGGAAGTAGATTATACAGGCGATGATTTGAAAACATCTCAGGTTAGGGATATATGGAGATCTTATGTGCGCGCGGTCATGAACCCACGGATTTAATAGAGCCACTGAGTTAGTTAGTTAGTTAACATGTATGTAATTCTTGCATCAATTTATAATTTTAATATTTGTAATATTTCACAATTTACACCGTATAGCAACATATTTGAGAAAAGTGATTTTGAATTTCAGAGACCTGTTTCTGTGACAGTGTAAGTTAAGCAGTTTTGATTACAGCGAGTTATCCCGTAAACGAGCAATAACCGACATTATGTGTGTAATCGTTCAATAGACAGCAATTTCTATTTCCTGGAAACTAGATACATTCGATTTAATTAGTTTATATATATATATATATATATATATATATATATATACAGGGCTTCCAATATAAAACCGGACACGCCTCACGGGGTTTCACCCGTCAGGCTGCGCTCTCTCATCGTCCGCATTTCACTCTGCCAGCCGCAGAGTGTCCGGTTTTCTACTGGAAACCCTATATATATATATATATATATATATATATATATACATACATATAACCACCGCTCTGGTCTCGAGGTAGCGTGCTGCCTTGTCAAGCGGCGGGTCCGGGTTCGATCCCCGGTCGGGGCAGTTTTTCTGGGTGAGGTTTTTCTCGGGGTTTTTCCTCACCTGTAAGACAAATGTCAGGAAAATTTTAAGGCCCAAACGGTCCCCGAAATCATATGGCCATCATCATCATCCTTATCTTTATCATCTCATCATCATCATACTTCACAGGTGTGGAAAGCAAAGGGAAGCTACCACACCTGTAATTCCCTAGTGAAGTTGCAAAGCATAGAATGAAAATGCTATGATTGCAGTGAAAGACCTGCCCTCGGGCAGAATTACTATGGATATATATATAATTATATCATGAACTAGTCAAAATGGAATTTATACTTACCCAGAGAACGTTTCTTTACATTTTTTAGTGTAAAGTTAATTGTAAACATATTACTTGTAAGGTAATGTATAACGCGTTTACCTAATTTATTGGTACAATATTCTTTTATTTAAATAAGTTTAGGAGAGAGGGTTAATTATTCGCGAACTTTGTATATCGTCAAGAAATTAATATTCATGTATACAAAAAAACAGCACATTAATTTTCACAAATGTATCTAGATCCCAATGATCGCGGGTTTAAACCAGTGCGGAATCTTCTTTATTATTATTTTTATTCTTCCCCCTCCTCTTCTCTTGATCCTAGGCTTGCATCATGTTAGAAAGCAAAGTTTTCCATTCTTTGTCGTGGTGTCTGCGGATCTCTTGGCAGTTGGAATACTGCCATGTACAACTTTTGATTGCCTATCATCACTCATTCTTGAGATATTCCTGCTCCCTCCTTGATATCCATTCATGTATTGGTTCAATTTTGCATTTGACGGAATTTATTCATTTCTGATTCTGTCATATATTGTTTTCTTCGTTAGTTTTAATGAAGAAATATTGAAGATGGAAAAATTAAAGGTAAAAGTCTTCCGTGTGGGACTTCAAGCTATGGGTACCCTACCGCTGCTGCCAGATCGACTACTGATTGGGAGCGGTTAGCACGTACCAACGTTACAACTTATTCGATCCTGCCTTTAGTTCGAATTGTTTGTGGCCGATCAGTACGCACATCATCTTCCAAACTGTATCTTCATTGCAAATGAACGTCGGTGCCACGTAAACACAACACTGCGACTCAATGCGTCCTCACTGTAAAGTTGCTGTATAATTTGGAACATTCCGGCAGCGGTGTTGCCTAATTTCTGACAGAACTCGATGTTGCTCTAACTGTGACATCTGGAGATCCAACGTGCGCATTCAAATCACCGTCACAATAAAGACCGTAGTTCTGCTTGTAGTGCATGCACTCAACTATCTCTTGCTGGGACGAAAGAATAACTGACAAGGTACGATACCACAGCTCCACCTATGCGCTATAGTGCACCACAGCGCCACTAAGCGCTCAGTATCAAAACTTAATAATTGTACCACACACACACGCAATATATATATATATATATATATATATATATATATATATATATTGAACTTATGTTTAATTAATGGTAGAAGTTTCATATAATTAAAGTAGAACATGAGATGCTGAATATTAAACAGAACCTGCATTTCAATGTGAAATTACCGGTACTGCCTTTAATTGTTCCCGGATCTCGGCGCTCTCCAGGCAGTATATGAAGCCAATTTGGGCAGCCGTGTTTGCTCGATCTAATAACCATTGTATATGATAAATTTTGATATCGAACAAAATTTACAAGACATTTATTCCGAAAGAATGAAGCTATTAAGGTTCTTCTCAATAATATATATTTACCCTCTTACTAATAATCCATATATAACTTTTATACAAGGTTTGTACACATCTCAGTTGAAAATTCTTACTAATAATCACTGTATTAGCTGTTCAGTGTATAAGAGGTGTACAACTTTACATGGCAATCGTTATACATGCCTCCAGCCTTGTTTAAGGATTGTATAACTAGACAAAATGTCGGACTTCAAGATCAACTGATCGTTTTCTTATGATATTGATGAAAGTTTCCTTAAATTTAACGCAAAATGCAACACTTTAATGACTGTTTGATGGATGCACAGGACATAAATAATATTAATAAAGCTCTGGGTAGGAAAATAAAGGCATCATAAAATGCCTTTTGTTACACTCATTCTTGATTAGGCCTAATAATATTTTTAAATTGAACATTGATTCACAAAGAATATGTTCTACAATAGTTGCTGTAGACAAGATTTAACTTGAATGTAGTTTAAAGGCTTCATAATATTACTTTAACAAAACTATCTTGAATCATTAATACATAATACACATACCGATATAAAAATGTATTTAATTATAGATGTACTATTATTGCAGCAAACCACGTGTTAGCTTGATAGTCTTGTGGTTAGAGCTTCTGACTGCAGTCCGTGAGGTGCAAGGTTCGATTCCCGGTCAAATACCAATGATTTTTTTTCGCCTACAACGTTATTCTGTAGTCAGTAACATTTTCTACTATTTTGAACGTTTTCTAAACGTATCTTAAAACACTGCATATAATTCGTAAATAATGGAAAAAATTTTATCAGTTTCCAAGAATTGTTTGAAATTCTTGACGTTAGATGGCAGCACATTATCTGTGAAACTAATTCTTCGAAATATTTGACATTGTGTAAAGGAAATTGTAAATAAATTAAAACACATTTATTTTTTCCGTACCTCCCCAATTAGGGAATCTCTATTAATTCTTTTCCATACTCATTTCATACGCAATTAATCACTAACTGATGTTGTTTTATTTCTGTTACAAACTGCGCGTAATATTGTTCTGACGTCATAGTGATGACGAATATGTAACATATTGTGTATAACGGTTATATTGTTATATAGCTCCGGCACAACTTTTATTAGTAAGGAAATTATACATGATCTACAAAAGGCTTATACATTGTATAACTAAACAACTGATGAAATCCTGTATAAGAGATTTTTATTAGTAAGACTGTATATATATATATATATATATATATATATATATATATATATACACACATTTTCACCGATAGTATCTAGCAGACAACAAAAATAACCATAAACAGTATATACATCGCGTGGTCTCGAGATAGCGTCAAATTGTCGTGTCTCCAGCCAATTTTAGCTGGTTTTCTAAACCTGATATATATATATGTGTGTGCGTGCGCGTGTGTGTGCGTGTGTGTGTGTGTGCGTGTGCGTGTGCGTGTGTGTGTGTGTGTGTGTGTGTGCGTGTGTGCGTGTGTGTATCCACCGCTGTGGTCTCGAGGTCACGCAGCGTGCCCGGGTTCGATTCCCGGTCGTGACAGGCTCCTGCATGAGGCTCTTTCGGGGTTTTTCCTCACCTCTAAGATAAATGTCAGGAAGCTTAAGGCCCAACGGTCCCCGAAAATCATCCGGCCATCATTATCATCCTCATCATTATTATCACCATGTTTCACCAGTGTGGAAAACAACGAGAAGCTACCACACCTATAATTCCCAAATGAAACTGCAAAGCCTAGCATGAAAATGCTATGATTGCAGTGAAAGACCTTACCTCGGGCAGAATTACTATGGATGGATATATATATATATATAGGAAGTTCAGGTAATTTGGACCCCTGTTTTGAATTTGTTTCTTCTTTTAATTAAGGGATTTGAAGTTAGTTTAATTACAGTGATTATAATCACTGTTTAATTATTATTAGTGTTGTAATTATGAAACATCATTGTTATTTTATTCAAATACGGAAATATCTTCAAAATTTATAAACTTTTTTACATTACAAGGAAGGTCCACTTTAACCTGCATATTAAGATGAAAAGTGGACCCCAGATTCCACCTTAGCTTTTAGTCTATTTTTAAGTTTATTTACTCGATTAATTTACACAGACAATAACCTGAAAATATTTATGACTGATCATAATTAAACAAAGCATTGATATTTATTTGATCTTTTGAAAAATTATTGTAGATTATGAAATTCATACGTCATTCAACTGCAGAGAGCGAAGGTATATGGGTTTAATAAAATTACAAGGATATTAAATAAAATATCCTTGTAATTTTATTAAACCCAAAGATAAAAATGTATAATGTTATGGCGGTTCCCACAATATTGTATGGATGTGAAACTTGGGCTCCAACGAAAAAACAGAAGGATAGAATACAGACGGCGGAGATGAGGTTCCTAAGACAAGTTAAAGGATATACAAAACTTGATAGAATAAGAAATGAGGATATAAGAGAAGAATTGAAAGTACAGCCTTTATTGGATAAAGTCACGAATTACAGACAGAGATGGATTGATCATATTGATAGAATGAGTAAGGAGAGATATCCATTTTTAGCAAGAAATTATCAAGCAAGAGGAAGGCGTGATGTTGGAAGACGTAGAAGACGTAGGGCTGATGCATTATGAATCGGAACGGGCAATTGCCTAATCCCTGGAGTGATGATGATGATGATGATTTTTTACACTGGAAGCCTGAGTGGTGAAGATGATAATATGCTAACATATAACATTAGAGGTATTTGGTTCAAATCCGGGTTCAGGCGTTAATCTTACTTTTCATGAAATATTTGGCCTTCATTGGTAAATGTCAAAAATGAGTCATTACATCGATATATATATATATATATATATATATATATATATATATATGTGTGTGTGTGTGTGTATAAATTCATTAACGCTCTTGCGGCCGCAATTTTTATTTAATCGAAACCAAGCTTGGCATATAGTGATTCATTACATAGTAAGGCTGAGTTCGTTATCCAGCAAAATCGGACCATTAGCTGTAGGAGTTCACCTGAAGCGAAAATTTAAAAATAATTCTAGCGGTTGCAAATTTCGATGTTTCACAAGGAAACTCAATGTATCCGATTAAAATAAACCGAATAAGGTAATGCTCAAATCTCAGCGAAATCCGACATATAAAAATTTGAGTTCGCCTGAAACCTGAAATTAAAAATAGACTTAACAACCGTCATGTTTGAATTCTCAAAATGTGTATCATGAATTTAATTAACCCTTATGTTGGCAATGTTTCCTCTAAGATAAATAGATTAAATGTATTTAATATTTTAGTACGATATACGAAAAATTAATCGTTAGATATTTTAATGTATATGGAATTATACAACAAGATGCAACTATAATTTATCTTACGGTTATGCATATGTATTGTGGTGACCGACACTTATAAATAAAATGTTATCAGAAATTGAGTTTATGAAACAAGTAATTAATGGATTAAATGCACTATACATTGCGTAAACCACCTAATTGGGACCATAAGTTCGAGATGTTTAGGAATTTGCTTACTTACGCAAGTAACAGTATTAAAAAATACCATATGTTCAGTTTGTAAATGTCTTTTAGATTTTGTATAATGGGACTAAAATAATGTACACAAATAACTAAACTAAAAGGTTTTTATTGATACCCTTCCGTACTTAGTATCAAGATATACAGACTGAAACATCCGAAAAACTGACAGTCTATTTACAATTCTTCTAAAAATATGAAAAACTCATCCTAGAAAATTAATTAAAGCTGCAATATTAATAATTATGGATGCTTGGTATATTTTATGAAAGAAATGAATAAAAACAGAATATTCGTCTGGTCATATATACACATCATTTAAATGTATGTTTATTGAAATGCTGAAATAGTTACTTTTAATAATTATTACTTCTCTTGAATGTATTAAGCATATACACGTTTTAATATGACTGAAAATGTTAGCGGTATAAAAATATATCAACTTCAAAGAGTCTTCATTTCTTCCAATCTAAATCTCAATAGAAAACTCATTTCCTTGTAATTTGTACCAGATAAAAACTCTCCTCTACGAAAAAATTCATCTACATAGTTAAGGCATTACATGTACGTTTTGACGAAATTAGATTTTTCTAAAGAAATGTATATTTATTTCACGAAGTATCACAAATAAGTGACTTAATTGAAACACGTATTTTTATTAAGACGGAGTGATATAAAGTCTGTTGTATGGTGTTCTTGGATAGACACACATCAAGTATTCACACACAATTATACCGTCGTTTACTTGGGCACTACCAAGCCTCGAGAAGGGTCCTACTCTGCCCTAATTTGATACACAGGCTCGGAGTCATGAAGAAGTACATTGTGTCCACAAAGTCCTGCTACCAAAAACTGTAACATAGCTCGTAAACTGTTTGAGATAGAGACATGCGGTCTTTTGCAACGTATTCTACATCTCTCAAAGTTTTGTTCACATTTGTTGCTGATTGTGATTTAAACAACAATGGCGACGCCACAGGAAAATGCGCAATGTGTATGGTGGTATGCTGAGAATGGTAAATTACCAATATCCTTATATCCGAATGTTATGGCGGTTAACATGTCTGGGGCCCCACGCTGTGCTCACAACAGCAACAGGGCGCTTCCCCATGGCGGATAGGGGAACGGTCAGTGGTTTTCTCGCACTCCTCCCGGCTAGGTCCAGACCGGACCCGCGGGTCATTTGTGAGGTCGCCTGGACACGAGCGACCTGGCGTACTATATAGCTCGTACTGCGCCCACTTCAGCAGCCAAACGCGTCCCCTCGGTGGCGTAGTGGGGAAAGGGTCGGTGGATCTGCTAGTCTGTCCTCCCTTCCAAGTCCGATGGACTCGCAGACCATAAATGGGGTCAACAGGAGACGAGCGCCCTGTTGTACTAAAGCTTACACAGGCTGGTCCCACAACAGGAGCGTGCGGCCACCGTGGCGAAAATGTGGGAGATCGGAGATCAAGAACTGATTTATCTTGGTTCAATTAACCAGAGATCCATCTGTGGGGGCACCAATGGCGGATAAGCACCAGTGGGCTGGACGAATAGCAGCGGCATTTACATTCTGACTTATACCTCAACTGAATTTTACCATGAAATTTATTATCATTGCCATACATGTTATAAGACAACCTAGTGGCAGTTGATAAATAAATAAATAAATATATGTGCGTATGTATATATGTATATATTAATATGCATTAGTTCGCAAATGATCCACAAACGACGCAGGTTCAGAGTGCGTGTTGACTCTTAGTATCACCTCGTTATTGCCTAATAATACTACATTATCTTCATTATCATAAGTAATGCCACGAGTGATTTTCAAATTATCGATGAATTGACGACTCACGAAGTGAGGAGTTAATTTATGTAGAGAATTTGGAAATCAAGAGTGACATTTCTTAGGATTATTTAACGAATAAAATTAAGCTGTTTACTCACAAATCATTATTTAAATATAGTTATTTTAAAATATTTATATATTTAATGTAAACGGCGATGTTTAAAACAAATTAGACACGATTGGTACGCTTCATTTGCTTATTTTGTTCGTCACTGCAACCAGATCATATTATTTATTGCCAAGAGAACGCAATATTGTAAGAATGCACTCTAGTGGAGAAAAAATGAAACACATCAAACTGTATTGCGCCGCCGGATCTACTGAATTACTTTCTGTTACCATTTTGCACTGTGTTTAGAGGATTTACTCACATGTTTTGTTACACTCATAGTAGCGTCCAGTTCATAACTATCAGTGCTATTCATAATTCTTTGCCCGGGCCCATCAGAGACAAAGATTGATTCATCCTTCCTGTATAGATTTATTAACATTAATTAATAATAATTCCTCAACACACTGTAGTAATTTATGATTCGTAGTTAACCTCAGTATACTATTTTCAACCATAAAAGCTAGACGGGAAAGGGGAGCTCATATAACCTTGAGAAAGCTCGTAAACAGGAATTATATAAGACAGCTGTAGCATAGCTTAACAAATACAATAATTAAACATTGTTGTTTACTTAAAATAATATTTAATTTTTCAATTGTACGTCTGAAGTTGAAAAGAGAAAATATATTAAACATATACAAAACTTGATCATTCCAAGGTTAATCCATCCATCCATAGTAATTCTGCCCGAAGGCAGGTCCTTCACTGCAATCATAGCATTTTCATGCTATGCTTGCAGCTTTACTAGGGAATTGTGTAGGTGTGGTAGCTTCCCGTTGCTTTCCACACCGGTGAAGGATGATGATGATAATGGTAAGAATGATAATGATGAGGATGATGGCCATATGATTTCGGGGACCGTTTGGGCCTTAAAGTTTTCCTGACATTTGTCTTACAGGTGAGGAAAAACCCCGATAAAAACCTCACCCAGAAAAACTGCCCCGACCGGGAATCGAACCCGGGCCCGCTGCGTGACAAGGCAGCACGCTACCTCGAGACCACAGCGGTGGACTCCAAGGTTAAAGAAAAATAATAATAATAATAATAATAATAATAATAATAACAATAATAATAATAACTAACAAAAGTAACGATCTTTATACACTCAAGCACCCATGCATACCTTTTAGTCCTTCCTACGGTACCCTACCCTGGCTTGCCAGACCAAACTCAAAACACGCAGCTCTCATGGAGCTCACGTTCTCCAGACGGTACCCAACTGTTCGAAAGAAAATCTATGATCGAATGATACAGCTCACCACGTGTTTGGCCTATTTGAGAGTTCCGAGGTAGAGGGGAAGTTGCGCACTACAAACACTACAAACAGAGCAAAGGGAGGGTAGGAAGGAGGGTGGGAGTAAACACAAAGAGAAAGGAAATTGGCATAGTTCATTATTCCCACTGTAGAGGGAGGATAACAGCACATATGTTTCGGTACAGTATATTAATTGATTTGTGATGTCCTACGATGTAAATATGACAGTTATATCTTTCTGGGAAAAAATACATTTAAGAAAGTGAAAAGAGTGGTTTCTTTTGTTGGTGGTAAAATCAATTGCTACAAATGTTTTTATATTAACTCCCGCATGCGGTATGTGTTGACATTCATGCACCATATATACAATCTGGCAGCCGTATTTCTTACAGAATCAGTCACTCCAAAATAATGCTATGACCTGTTCAGAATGTTAAAAGGAAGTGCTTTCTTTATTAAGATAAACTTTAGTTGGTAAATTCTATGCGAAACACGACTGTGATTGGTTGTAAATAAAAAATTGTAACGTGATTGGTCATTGACTCCCATTTGGGGCATGAGTTAAATAGTCATCATAATACACTAAGAGCTTATTAATACCACTGAGATGCAAAAAAAGGCAAACAACTAAATGATATTAATAGGTGGTTGATATATACTGATAATGTAGTATTGGTAGGTGATAATGAGGATATATTAAGTGACAACGAGCATTTTCTTTTTGAATAACACTAAGGAATTGGGAAGTAAACATCCATACAATTAAATATATGGCCACACACAGAAATGCATTATATAGGCCTAATGGAAATGATCAGTTAATGAAAAATGAGTGAAATTTTGAAGATGTTGCAAAAAATAAAATAAAAAGGAAAGGCAATTATTAACAGGAATGAAGCACAACATAACATTAAGCATTGGCTCAATTCTGTATATGGATCCTATTACGCATGACAGGGACATTTAACATCTTGACTTCTCTCATAAAACGTTAAACTGAAAATATATAAAACTATTATTCTACCAGTTATATTATATGGATGTGAAACATGGACTCTAACTTTAAAGGAGGATAAATTATTGCGATTATTTGAGAAGAAAGTAGCTGGGATTTTCTTTGGACCAAAGAGAGATCAGAGAGGTAATGAAGAAGACTTACATGACAGTAGCTGCATATTCTTTATGGCAAGCTAGATGTAAGAAGAACAGTTCATTCACGTATTCTACAATGGACATGATATTTGTCGCACATTGGGAATGAAAGAGTGGCATGAAGCTCCTTGTAGGAAAACCAGATGGTAAGTGACCAATAGGTAGGTCAAAAATGAGGTGGGAGAAAAACATTAACCATGATTTGAGGGATGCGAATTATTCAGGGGATGATTGGAAAACATCCTCAGGATAGGCCGGGACACGTTTTTCTTGATGTGGTTGTTTAGGGGTTTGTTTCCTTACCTGTAAGACTAATCACTGGAAACGTAAGGCATAAATGGTCCGCAAATATCATCTCATCTCAATCATCCATATAATAATCGCCATGTCATGAACGTATGTGTGAATGGTATGTCTTATCTCATATATTCGTGTCGTTTCGGAGGTTGCTCTGAAATTGACCTGATCAGTCATCCAGGGGGGGCCTTCCATACCATTGTGTTGTCAACAAAACTCTGTGTGTGATCCTCTCCCACATCTCGTATACCTGTAAGGCGTGTTCGGCGAGAGGCAAGTAATAGTGTATTACGATGTGAGGTTGGGAAGTGATTTTTACAGATTCGAGGAAAATGTTTAAAATCCGAGCGATAGCTAGGTTTTTAATTTCCGACATTCTGTAAAACACTTCACAAAGGTGCGTGGTACGTTATATTTTACGCGATGGTGTTTTCAAAATAATAAATAATAGTAAAATAATGTGTTTGTTGGAAATATTTGCGATCATTATAAACGTAATTGGTTTGAACATATACAAAGAATGCCAAATAATCTTATATCAAAACAGCTGCTTCATTATAGGTCTCTAGGCCGAAGAAATGTAGGAAGACCAAAACGTCGTTGGAAGGACGACCTGCGCCTGCGGCATGTAGTGCACCGGGGAGCGGAACGGGCTAACAGGCCCATACCTTGAAGAAGAAGAAGAAGATGATTATAAACAACTGACCAACGTTAACAGTGTGGGCTATGGTTATTAGTTCAAAGTACAGGAGGTCGTGAGACAACATAAGTGATAAAATGGCGGCAAGTACATATTTATTGTTTTATAGTAAAGTAAAGTGATCCCACAACAGGCCCGGAGGCCCTTGGGGTTGTAGGAGGTTAAGGCTCCCACATTTTCTAGACAATCGGCACTTTATGTCAGCCGGGTTGTCAGCCCTGCGTGACGGCCGCCTTTATCCCCAGAACAAGCGTCTGGTACTCATTTCCGTTAGAGGCTGAGTCGACCCCAGAGCCATAGTGCCGCCAGAGGGTTTGGGTCAGTTTAAAAATCCTGACAACAACGGGACTTGAACCCTCGACCCTCCGGCTTGTAGCTCATTACCTTAACCACTACGCTACGGCGTGCCCCCTTATTGTTTTATATTGTTTCAAATAAGGTTCAGTTCATTTAAAATGCTTTCATTTGTTTCGTATAATGTATATTAACACTACGTTTTGGATATTTTTTGTATATACATTGTATGTAGTATACATAGAGGGCTGTGGTGGTCTTATTTTACATCTAGGCCCATCCGTCCACCCCTTGGGATACCTCGGTCGTCATGACCATACTCCCAAGTCCTAGTTATAGTCCTCCCTATCCTATGTTCACGTCCACGTTCAAGTTCACGGTCCTTAAACCAACACCCCAGGGAGAGAGTGTTGGAGTTAGCAGTTCTGGGAATTGCTGAGCTACATAGTACATCAGGTCGCTCAATCCTGACGACCCCACAGTTGGTCCACGGGCTCCATGAGCCTAGCCGGGAGGACTGCTGTCGCAGATCCACCGACCATTCCCCTGTTCTGCCTCCAGGGACGTGTCCTGCAGCCGTTGTGAGACCGGCTAGGGCTACAAGCCCAACAGTGTGAGACTTTTAGTACATCCAGGTGCTCATCTCCTGGCGACCCCACAGTTTGTCGACGGGTCCGTAGGCCGAGCCAGGAACCAGTACAGTAGCTCCCCTCTGGACTGGTCCGAGCCGAGCCCTGGTGTGCCCCCAGGGACGCCTTCTGCAGCTGTTGTGGGCCAGCACGGAGTTCGCAAGCTCCAACAGATGAGCAACTAGTACGACAAGGCGCTCAACTCTTGCCTACCCCACTAATGGTTCACGAGTCCCTTGGACTTAACCGGGAGGACTGTCTAGCAGATCCACCGATCTTTCCCCCAGTGCACCAGCTGGGGACGTGTTTGGTTGCTGAAGTGGGTCCAGCCTGAGCATTAGTACGTCAGGTCGCTCAACTCCTGACGACCTCACAGATTGTCCTTGGGTCACTCGGTTCCAGAGTCGGCGCTAAGTCCCACGCCAAAGACCTAATTCCCAGCATTACGCCCGGTATTGTCCCATCCAGCCCGTTCGCAAGACTAGGCCTAGTCGTGTAGCTGCTGTGAGGCAGCCCACTGAGCAATGTAGGCATCCAGGGTGCTCATCTCCCATGGTGCCCCCACAGATGGTCTCAGGTTCAATGAACCAAGAGTGCAGGAGCGCCAGATCTCCCACTCTCCCACCGCCCCGCCAACGGCGGCACATGCCCCCGCTGTGGGCCGGGATAGTTCAGGCTTGACAGCAGGCCCCTATCGCAAATAATTTTCCTGCTGACCCCACTCATGGTCCGCGAGTCCATCGGACTTGGAAGGGAGGACTGACTAACAGATCCACCGACCTTTTCCCCACTACGCCACCGAGGGGACGCGTTTTGCTGCTGGAGTGGGCGCAGCACGAGCTATATAGTAGGTCAGATCGCTCGAGTCCTGACGACCCCACAAATGGCCCGCGGGTCCGGTCTGGACCTAGCCGGGAGGAATGCAAGCAAACCACCGACCGTTCCCCTATCCGCCAGGCGGGGACGCGCCCTGTTGCTGTTGTGAGCACAGCTGGGGTCCGACGGACCCCCCCAGGGGTCTTATTTTACATCTAGGCCCTGCCGTCCACCCCTTGGGATACCTCGGTCGTCATGACCATACTCCCAAGTCCTAGTTCTAGTCCTCCCTATCCTAACTTCGCGTCCACGTTCAAGTTCTCGGTCCTTACACCAACACTCCAGGGAGAGAGTGTTGGAGTTTGCACTTCTGGGCAATTGATGAGCTACATAGTACATCAGGTCACTCAATCCTGATGACCCCACAGTTGGTTCACGGGCTCCATGAGCCTAGCCGGGAGGACTGCTGTCGCAGATCCACCGACCATTCCCCTGTTCTGCCTCCAGGGACGTGTCCTGCAGCCGTTGTGAGACCGGCTAGGGCTACAAGCCCAACAGTGTGAGACTTTTAGTACATCCAGGTGCTCATCTCCTGGCGACCCCACAGTTTGTCGACGGGCCCGTAGGCCAAGCCAGGAACCAGTACAGTAGCTCCCCGCTGGACTGGTCCGAGCCGAGCCCTGGTGTGCCCCCAGGGACGCCTTCTGCAGCTGTTGTGGGCCAGCACGGAGCTCGCAAGCTCCAACAGATGAGCAACTAGTACGACAAGGCGCTCAACTCTTGCCGACCCCACTAATGGTTCACGAGTCCCTTGGACTTAACCGGGAGGACTGTCTAGCAGATCCACCGATCTTTCCCCCAGTGCACCAGCTGGGGACGTGTTTGGTTGCTGAAGTGGGTCCAGCCTGAGCTATAGTACGTCAGGTCGCTCAACTCCTGACGACCTCACAGATTGTCCTTGGGTCACTCGGTTCCAGAGTCGGCGCTAAGCCCTCCTCCAAAGACCGCGCTTCCTCCTTTCCCGAGCTTATCGACCTGGTGGTAATTCCCAGCATTACGCCAGGTATTGTCCCAACCAGCCCGTTCGCAAGACTAAGCCTAGTCGTGTCGCTGCTGTGAGACAGCCCACTGAGCAATGTAGGCATCCAGGGAGCTCATCGCCCATGGTGCCCCCACAAAGGTCCTCGGGATAAACCTAGAGAAGGGAGCTGCTGATCTCCACAATCTCCCACCGCCGCGCCACGACGGCCGCTGATCCCGTTGTGGGCCGGGGCAATTGAGCTTTAGTACAACAGGGCGCTCGTCTCCTGTTGACCCCTCTTATGGTCCGCGAGTCCATCGGACTTGGAAGGGAGGACTGACTAGCAGATCCACCGACCTTTTCCCCACTACGCCACCGAGGGGACGCGATTTGCTGCTGAAGTGGGCGCAGCACGAGCTATGTAGTGCATCAGGTCGCTCGAGTCCTGACGACCTCACAAATGGCCCGCGGGTCCGGTCTGGACCTAGCCGGGAGGAGTGCAAGCAAACCACCGACCGTTCCCCTATCCGCCGCCCGGGGACGCGCCCTGTTGCTGTTGTGAGCACAGCTGGGGCCCGATAAACGGACCCCCAGGGGGGTCTTATTTTACACGCGTTCTGTAATATGTAATATAACAGTATAGTTATTTAGGTTGGCAACCCGGAAATATAGGAAGTTGAACTGTCAATAATAGTCGCCATTGCTGTAAGTACGACAAAACGCACTATTCGCAATGAAGTACCTATGAGAGAGAAGTTAAACTTAGGGAAGAGAGAGAGATAGGAGGATGAGAGGGTGGGAGGTAGGGAGGGAGGGAGGGAGGGATGGAGAGAGAGAGAGAGAAAGGCCTGTAACTTTACTGTGCAGTAAAATGAGGTACATTCACAAATACATTATTGTTAAATAGAATGTTTTGAGTAATAGATTAACTAAATGGTAAAGTTTGTTAGTTGTTCAAACATTAATAACCCTAAATGGAAATCAAAAGTAGCATAATTATTGATAATTTTATGAATTATTTTGTATGTTTCATGTTTTTTTATACTTACAACACATCTTTAAGTAGCATAATTATTGATAATTGTATGCATTATTTTGTATGTTTCATGTTTTTTATACTTACAACACATCTTTACGTAGTAATATTTCAATTTAATATTCCCTAGAATAATTAATTGCCAAGTGTTTGAGTTGGATGAATATGAGTCGCTCGGTGGCGGCTGCTGGCAAAGTCTCGTATAGATCTGAGGAAACTCTGTCACATAACTTGTTTGTGCACTGTCTCATTACAGCAGCTTTGCTTTGTATTAGTACTCCAGCTGCGTGCAAAACATCTTTCAAAGCTAATATCATACAAGTTACAAGTTGCTGAATCGCACGCAGCGATGACTAAAATTCAACACATACCGGTACACAAGAAATTAGAAAAGTATTTATGACGCTACATATATCTCACAAATATGTCAGGAATGTTAGAAGACTTCCTCTCTTTCATTTTACCATGGACGAAAATAATAATTTTGTTTAAATATTCATTTACGCAATAATTATTTAATAAAAGCACTTCTGGAAATAGGTCAAAGGTTATAGGTTCGCAAATTTTATCATAAGTAATGCCACGAGTGATTTTCAAATTATCGATAAATTCACGACTCACGAAGAGAGAAGTGAATTTATCTAGAGAATTTGTAAATTAAGAGTGATTCAGTGTTTATTGGGATTATTTAATGAATAAAATTAAGCTGTTGGCTCACAAATCATTATTTAAATATAGTTATTTTAAAATATTTATATATTTAATGTCAATGGCGATGTTTGAAAACAAATGAGAAACGTTATGATTAATTTGTTCATCACTGCAACCAGATTATATATATTGCCAAATAGATTCGTAATATTTTAAGAATGCACCCTAGTGGGCACAAAAAGAAACACATCATTACAGGCTATTAGTTAATTTCTGATATCCTATGGTGTAAATATGTCAATTATATTTTTCTGCGATATTAATTCCTGGGAAATAATACGTTTAAGAAAGTAAAAACAGTGATTTCTTTTGTTTCTGGTATAATCAATTGCTACGAACGTTATATTATTATATCTCGCAAGCATAATCTGGTTATATTCGTGCACTATAAATATATATATATATATATATATACAAACTGGAAGCCTTTGATAAAATGAAAGCGATAAAATGAAAGTGATAAAATAGAGGTGAAAAAGACAGATTTTTTATAAATCAAAATTCAATGAAATGTGTTTGGTCAAATTGAATACCATTTGGGGCATGAGTTAAATAGTCATGTAAAACGATGCAATATTTTGATGACGAAATTGGCAAAATCCATTTCCTTCGGAAGTTGAGTTAGAAGCCACAGACCCTCTGTGATCCAGTGGTTAATTTCCTTACCTGTAGTCCGGATGGTCGTAGGTTCAAACACGAGCGTGATCAATGGATTCTTTAGGATGGGGAAATCGAAAAAAAAAGTCCCACGGGAGGTACGTCAATTCATAGGTCCCGAGACTGAAGAATTTCTAGGTCGTAAAAAGCCTTATTCTTGCAAAACCTAGGTCTTTAAGCAAGATTTACAGACCATCATTAACGAAGTAATACCTTACTTGCCTACAAGATGCCTCAATCGGTTTGGTATGCTAACCACATGCCACTCATGACATCTGGACGGGAATAAGCATAATTATTTTATGCTTGGTACAGAAACTCTTAAGAGTTTGGAGAGGTTATCGCTATTCAAACTGCAGGAAAGCCAATGTGACAATTTATATTGCTAAATGCCAAAATTTCATTACAACATGGATATATATATATATATATATATATATATATATATAATATATTGTGTGTGTGTGTTTGTGGTCCTTATTTAGAGGGGTGGAATTGAAATTTTGTCCGAATTCAAAGCTCATCTATTTTTTCTCCTTTTGCCCAATTTAATAATGTACCAAATTTCGGTACAATAAATTAACATCAACTCATGCCGCACTGGATCTAAATTTGTAAAAATATGAAAAAAATTATTTACTGCAACAATATTTTATCCACATTTCTATTGTCTTAAATAAGAAAAATCTAATATATAAAAATGAATGTTTGTTTGTTCGTACTTTATGCGCGACCATACCGTTGATCCGATTGTGATGGAGATTTTTTCAAAATGTTCAGGAGATTCCCGGGCTAAAAGAGAGTTGTGATACACAACTCCTGCACCATTAAAAATCGCCCTTTGTAGTGGAAAAACGTGGAAAAAGTAGCTCTTTGGACGCTTAGATGGCTAACGCTGCCTAAACCATAACAAATAGGCCTACATACAATTAATGCACACCGAATTGAATATCTCAAATAGCTCTACAAAAAAGTCCGGGACAGCATATGTTTATCCCTTACGGATAACTCACAATAACAATTTTTGTCTTTCACTGATGCCAAGAAGATTGAGACAAGTACATAGATTCCTGTGCAAGCATAGCAGCACATTGCGGGTATTGTTTTACGGATAACTCACTATAACAAATGTTGTCTTTTAGCTCATTTATGACAAGAAGATCGAGATAAGTAGATTCCCGGGCAACATCGGGCAATCAGCACGAGGAATCTTAAAATAATTACGATATATATTTATGTATACATATTTTTCATTTCACTTATTCAACTAATCATACGAAGTACATTAATATTCGTATTTCAGCTCATTTATGCCAAGAAGATCGGGATGAATAGATTCTCGGACAACGCTGGGTAAACAGCACGGGATATCTAAAAATAATTACGATATAAATGTTTCTTATTACTTATTTAACTAAGCATAATACATATTGATGTGAGAATGTTAGCTCATTTATGTCAAGAACATCGGGATAAGTAGATTCGCGGGCAACGCCGGGTAATCAGCACGGGGTATCTAGAAAAATATACATTTATAATTATTTTTCCTGTTACTTAATCTACTAAACATAAAAGCACATTAATTTGTATTTATTTAGGCGTAGCACTGCACGCCAGGTATTAGTTAGAAAATATATAAATATCAGAAAATACAGCCGTTTTAATGGAACTAATTGTTAACATCATAAGTCATTACCATTTTATCGATATTTTCGCATATGTTCTAGCATAATGCCGCACGGGTCCCTCATATTTTGGATATGTATGTGACTGTGGCAGTATTGTCAGGTATTGAGTCTTGAAATCCAACTAAAGGAATTCTTGACAAATTAGCTATTCATAATGTGCAAACGCATCATTTCCGGACATTGAGACTTGTTAAAAAATGATCAACATATCTCAATATACTACCTCACCTCTGTTGTTTTTAAAACGCATCATTTCCGGACATTTAGATTTGATAAAAAAATGATCAACATATCTCAATATACTACCTCACCTCTGTTGTTTTTTTTAAACGCATCACTTCCGGACATTGAGCCTTGTTAAAAATGATCAACATATCTCAATATACTACCTCACCTCTGTTGTTTTTAAAACGCATCATTTCCGGACATTTAGATTTGATAAAAAAATGATGAACATATCCGAATATACTACCTCACCTCTGTTGTTTTTAAACGCATCATTTCCGGACATTGAGACTTGTTAAAAAAATTATCAACATATCTCAATATACTACCATACCTCTGTTGTTTTTTAAACACTCTGTCTATGTACATACATACATACATACATATATACATACATTCATACCAGTGGCATGGCGTCTATGAAAGCTAAATTGATAAGTAAATAGTTTATAAGTTGAATCTGTACGCTAGTGTCACCTATCGGATCTTCTCCAAATTACATCATCCGTTTTCGGTGGTTTGGATGAGGTACGTCTTTCCGGATACCGGTGACATTTCATGCGGGTGCAGTTGAGAGAGAAAGTAAAGTTCGTTGCCCTTAGTAAATAGCAATGTTTTATTCATTTTACTTAGTTTCATTATTTATAGCATATAGTTTGTACGTTATAAACGCAGAAACACACTGCTATGAGACTAACTGAATGACTCCCGCACTCCTATGAAGTGTATTCAAGTCGGTCGCAGTGCCATGAGCTCGATTAACATCTGTTGATATCGACAGCCGCTGTGAAACCGGCGATTCAACAGTGAACAAATTGCATAATGCTTAAGGAATCCTCGGATGAGAGAGAGAGAAAAAAAAAACGAACAAAAATCTTCAGTGGAAATATTTCGTAATAAGGAACCCACTCCATGTCATCACGGAGATTCTGCATTGGTTCATAAAACCAAGATATTTTGCGTATATTGTGTTCGAAATAGTAGTGTAAATATTCAGTCAGCGAATATGTAGAAAACAAGAATATACGTTAGTCCATTGATACGAAATATTATTTTACTAAATCCCTTTAACAAGCAATATTGCATTTGGCCGTCTCTTAATCGAGGTACACGGGTTCGACCATGGCCATTATGAATGGATATTTTCAGTTTGGTTAATTGATAATCTAAGCTTTCCTTAAACGACAATTTCAATATCTCATTACATGTCATGGAAATAGATACTTTGCAGAACCATTTTATATGCACGCAAGCATCCATACGTACTATATGGATGTATAAATGCATCTTATCTAATATTATATAACGTTGTAAGATATTAACATCAAGGCTTAGGCACTCTGGCCCGTTCCGACTTCAAGAGATTTGGTCTCTCCATCTAGCAAATGGTCTTCCGTGACTTCAATATCCTGTAGGTCTGTAGATTAAAATCATATTAGGCGGTCTTTTATCTGGCAGTCTAAATAAATGTTCGTACCAATTTTGCCTTTGTTTGTCCATTTTATCCGTCAATTTAAACATATTTAATTTATCTCTTATCTCTGAACTTCTATTCTGGTCCATGAGAGTGTTGGCCTTATAAATCTATTCTCTGCTGCCACTATGTTTCTGCTATCTGTACGAGTCAAATTTTCACTGCCTACATCGTAGTAGGAACGGCCATGACTTCATAAAATTTCAGTTGAGTATCTTGAGTTGTTTATTCTTTAGAGTTATTTTTAATGTTCCACACGTCATATTTGTATCTTCTTTTTGGCACTAAAATATTTTAACTGCAACGAGGAGATATATAGGCCTACGTAAATTTTAGCTTGGAGGAATAAAAAATATAATGCATGAAACGAACATTAACTGGTACTATCGAACCCTTATTTTCATAGCCGCGCGGACATACGCTATCCTTATATCCCTATCCTGAGACATTTTCAATCATTCCCGTATAATCTACTTCAACTCAAATAATGTTTGATAATATTTTCACAGATTATTCTTGGCCTACCTACTGAGCGCTTTTCCTCTGGTTTTCCCACAAGAACTTACCATATCCCTCTTTTATTTCATATTTGTGCCACAGTACCTGCCCATCGTGGTTGACAAAACTTGACTATTCTTAATGTAACAGCTTTGCCATAAAGAACGTATAGCTCAATGTTAAGTGGGCTCCTCCATTCGCCTGTTTATTAATTCTCTATGGTCCAAAAAGTTTCCTAAGAACTTTATTTTCAAATATAAGTAATATTTTCGCCTACCTTCAAGTAAGGGCCTACGTTTAGTATCCATATAAAGTAACTGGGAGAAGAACAGTTTTTTTTTATATTTTCAGTTATTTTTTAGAGAAGTTGGGACCACAAGTAAAGTTGCACTCGTGGAACTATGGGCAGAAAACTAAATTGTGCAACAAAAGAGTTAATTTTGTATTTCCAATTTTTTATTGAAAATGTATTCTATTTTTTTTTGGATATAACATATGGATATTACTGAGGATATATTATAAACATGGTAAGACGGGAGAGGGAGAATTCTTCGAAGACAAGATCATTTAGTGGTTTAAAATAAACAAATTAATCCAGAAAATTAGAACAAAAACAATGGAGATTAGAGAAGATTTGAGTCCCGTACTCGAGATGACAATAACTTTTAAGTTGTAGATTGAAAATTAAGTAATATTCTTAGTGACATACAGTTTCGTGCACCAATCCATCCTTCAAGATCTTGACTATAACAGCAATAAACATTGGTTAAAATTACTATAAATACTTAAGGGCATCCAATGGTGAAAATGTATTCTTAAGGATCATTTTCATGTATCTTTTTATTATAGGAGCAAAATTGTGGCCGTGACGTAAGAGTATAAATACCCTTGAACGTGTGATCAGCATTACTAATTAAATTTTAATATGTGCTTTTTTCTGTTTCAATTTTTTTTGACAATTTCCAAAAATCAAAATGCTCCTTAAGATGCAGTTTTTATGCTATCAAAATGAAATTTTGTGGTTAGATTACCAAATATATATGTATACTAATTTAAATTTGCTATGCTGTTACTAGTCTAAGACACATAGGTTCTTTTAAATTGAGATGGAAATGCATGAGAGTGGATATTATTTTTAAAATGAAAAATAAGCAGTATCCGCCGTTTATGAATTTTTTACATAGCAATTGGGTTTTTGGAAGCATAAAGACTCCGAATCTCAAATTTCATGAGATAATATTTACAAGTGCATCGAAGGAACATTTTTTAGAAAATATTTAAAAAATATATTAAAAAATCATAATTCTGAAACTATTCTACTTATAAACACCAAACTACACAACAACACTTCTATAAGCACATAATGTATGTGATAAAAAGTTCAAAACAGTCAGATGAAAACAAAAAACAAATTTGAAATTTAACAGTCGGTCCCCTTAATTTAAATAGCATGTATACAACACATAGACATCAAATTTATTTAAAAATGAATTCGTCATAAAACATTTTTAATAACTTTATACACCCCTTGAAATATATAAAATTTTACAGAGAGAACAGGCATGATGGTCGTATCTTTTGAAGAGAACGACTCAAGGAATATAGTTTAGGCAAATGAGGTTCATTTGTGGAACCAATAAAAACTCCCTAGACAATCCATATACAGAACAACGGGGTAGATAATAAAAACCTCTGCCGCAGTTCCAGGGTTTTCAGAATAAAACGCTCAAATATTTCGTGCTCACTTTTATTATACCAATATTCTAATTTCAACTTTATTCAAATTTCACTAGATTAGTTCACAGTTACTACTTTCAACCTCACCAACAGTTTTATAACAAGAATCCATACTTTAAAGTGTCAGCATCTTGGATTGTTCATAAAAATAACATATGAAAAGTAGTGTAGAATACTCTCATTGTGTGCATATATTTTTTGTACTCTCACTTTGAAACAAGGAAAGGTAAAAATCCTCCTATATTATCTTTAAGGATGTTTCGAAAGACAGTAGAAAGCAAATAAAATATTATTGTACAACTGTGTTAAATTATTTAGAAAAATTGTATATATTTGCTAACATAAATTTTTAAAACAATTGTATGTTAGTTTTCAAACAAATGGAAATATTAATAAAAATAATATCTATGTTATGTACATTCAAATGAAAAAAAAACAGAAAACAATTAAATTAATAAAAGGTTTGAAAATAGCTTAGAATTTAGTACAATATACACTTTTTCTAGGAATTTTACAGAGACATGGTAAATCTCGTGATGAGCGCTTAATAATAGCAATGCATTATGGTGCTCTTAAAAAAATTCAGTTATGTAAAGACAATAACTAAAAAGGAATGGACTGCAAAACTATATTTAACTTACGCTCAACCATGGAATCGCATGCTATAATGCATTATAGACTCTCTTATTATCCACAAATATCTTAAAATGCTACACCTGAAATATTAAAAACTGTTATTCTGCTATTATATTATACGGGTGCGAAATAGGTATCTTACTTGAAGTAAGCGACAATATTACGATTATATGAGAACAATGTTCTTAGGAAAGACTAAGGACAGAAAAAAAGAGAGGTGAAAGAAAAAAAAATATAACAGAGAGTTCAGCTATCTTTGTAGTAAATCAGATTTAATAAGAAAAATTAAGTCCCATAGACTGCAGCGGACATGATACTTTTTGTAGAAAAATCAAAAGAAAAGTGCCCAGAAAATGGGCCAAGAACGAACTTGGAATGTTACAATTATCATGATTTGAGATAGATTAATTAGGCCTATAGAAGAAATGTTTAGAAAATGCTACCTCAAAAAAAGGGTGTATTAATAGCTTATATCTGAAGGATCGTGATGAAAGTATGTTTAAGTGAATTTTTATTAGTAATATAGTAAGATTAACTCAAGAAATTATATAGCCTATATGTGTATCTGATCGGCCGCGGTGGATTAATGGTTATGCTCCTTGACTCTAGTCCCGAGGGTCGCGGGTTCGAACCTGACCGGGATCGATTCATTTTTTTAGGATGGAAAAACATCCAACGAGCAAGTCCTTCTTGAAGGACTTTAAGCCGTGGGTCCAGAGTCTGAAGGTTTTCAGGCTCGTGAAATATCTTTAAGCCTGAATAAAAGGCCTCCAAGCAAAATTTATGTTTAGAACATCCTAGTAATGCCTCAGTTGCCTGCTAGATGTCTCATTGAGTCGGTATGGTGAACGCGTGACATTCATGACGTCTATGAGCAAAGGTAATAGTCCTGGTCACTCCACTGGGAAGCATAGGGCCTTCATAAAAACTCTTATGTTCAAATAGGGCAACTAAATTAAGTTGGTCAAGTAACTCCTCACAAAGGAGGTGCTATGACTAAACATTGGGCTACGCCATTACAGATAGATATGATTGAAAAGTTGCGCCACAATTTCAGGACATTGTAGAGGGGTCGATATACATCAATTTTGTATTATTAACTTATGGTCTGGAAAGTAATCCTGGATCAGTACAAGTCTGAGAAAGTCGGGAATTTCAATGCGGGACTAAGCTTACTTTTCAAGAGGCACTGGGTTCGATAGGCTACACTATTTTATGAATTTATGAAGACGCTCCGACTGTTGTCATACCGTTTAGTGCAGAACAATACTTCTGTATTCTTCTGTTCACATCTGACAGTCATTAGTGCGTTCTGTACGTTGTTTTCATTTCAGTACGGTATCTGCAGTGTATTGTAGAGGTCAATCACAGCATTACTTTGAAGATTGTTGTGAAATGAAATGCACGTTGTCAGAAGGTTTGTATTTACAAGATAAATAATCTTTATAATAATAATAATAATAATAATAATAATAATAATAATAATAATTATAACACTATTCACTTGGAGACATGAAATTCATGTAACGTAAAGCAAATGGCAATACACGCAAATCTCAACGCATGTATAACGCACAATATCCGAACAGACGTCAACCACATCCTCGAACGTTTGAAAACGTTTACCACCGACTCGCGGAGACATGTTTCTTGCGTTCATGGCATCAAGTAGGCCGAGCACGTATGATTCGAACAGTCGCTATGGAAAAGGAAGTCCTTGCTCACGTGGAAGAACAAGCCTGTATTCAATATGCTGCTAGGCATTTTGAACACCTACGTAGTATTGTAAAACCATATTGGTGAATAAATTTATATTTGCTTAAGTGTGTGCACAAAATATTTTTTGTCCACCCGGACTTTCCAGGGCGTGTACTGGCCCAGGATTACTTTCCAGACCATAAGTTTCTAATAAAAAGTTGTTCATTTTCGACCCTTACATAAGCTCCTGAAATTTGTGCGCAACCATTTAAATCACCCTGTATATATAAGCCTATATGTGAATTCACAGTAAATTAACTTTAAAACAAAATAACTAATTTATCAGTTCTATCTCGCCCATGTAGGATTTACTTCTGGTATCATCCCATATACCGGGTTTAAATCAGATTATCTAGCATGCATGGTATACGACCAATCTGCCGGTTTCGAAATTTCCGTTTTAAATGCGTATGCGCTGCATACGTATATAAGCTAGTACTTCATCACGAAGAAACCAAACACATGTTTGTGCCTGACTATTTAACCCATGCCCCAAATGGCAGTCAGTGACCAATCACATTTCAATGATTTTTTATTTACAAACAATCACAGTCGTTTTTCTCCTCGATTTTATCAGTTTAATTTTATCACCTTAAAATCAAGCACGGGGCACGCCGTAGCGTAGTGGTTAAGGCACTGAGCTACAAGCCGGAGGGTCGAGGGTTCAAGTCCCGTTGGGGTCAGGATTTTTAAATTGACCCAAACCCTATGGCGGCACTATGGCCCTGGGGTCAACTCAGCCTCTAACGGAAATGAGTACCTGACGCTTGTTCTGGGGGTAAAGGCGGCCGTCACGCAGGGCTGACAACCCGGCTGACATAAAGTGCCGATTGTCTAGAAAAAGTGGGAGCCTTAATCTCCTACTACCCAAAGAGCCTCCGGGCCTGTTGTGCGATACCTTTACTTTAAAATCAAGCACCTACTTTTTAACATTCTGAATAGGTCATAGCATTATTTTGCAGTTGATAACATGTGGCTACCAGATTGTATATATAGTGCACGAATGTTAACACACAGTGCTTGCGGGATATAACATGAAAACATTTGTAGCAATTGATTATAGCACAAAAAAAAAAGATACCACTCTCTGCACTTTCTTAAACAAATTATTTCCCAGGAAATAACGTTGGAGAAAAATATAATTGACATATTTACATCACAGGACATCAGAAATTAATTAATAACCTGTAATGAAGTGTTTCATTTTTCTACACTAGGGTGCATTCTTACAATAGTACGATTCTATTTGGCAATAAATATGATCTGGTAGCAGTGAAGAACAAACGAAACATAACGTTTCTCATTTGTTTTCAAACATCCCCGTTTACATTAAATATGTAAATATTTTAAAATAACTATATTTAAATAATGATTTGTGAGTAAAAAGCTTAATTTTATCGTTAAGTAGTCCTAACAAATGCCACTCTTGATTCCCAAATATTCTGGATAATTTCACTCCTCACTTCGTGAGTCGTGAATTTATCGATACTTTGGAAATCACTCGTGGCATTACTTATAATAATGAATACCATCCAATAGATTGAATAAATTGTGCTTAAAATCGTCTGTAACTGTGATCTGTCAATCGAGTTGAAAGGATGAATAATCCAGTAAGAAAATCTCCTAACATACCAACCCACATATTAATTGAGAATCTTTGTTAAAATATGTTGTGTCGTATGAGGACATACATGTACATCTTACGGAAGTTCCTTGTAGTGTGAAACAGGGTTCAGCCATCACAAGGCCATTTCTTAGGAATTCTGGGTCCAGCGAACACTTATAATACAGCCATTCACAAAATATCATACACGGATGAATATCAGTAGTTAACATATCCTATACGCGGTGTATATTATATGCTCGCGGTAATTGCTCTTTCAAAGTTCATAAAACAGTGAAATGCGACACACCGACTTCACGGACGATCTCGTGGCTTCTACGATATGAAGTTTGCTCCTGAAAATTAAAAATATCTTCTTTCTTATACCTATACAATTTATTTGGGTCTAGAACAACGAAGATTTGGACACTCTGGAATTACACTTCCTGCATCACGAATACACTGGCACACTTCAACAAATATCCGTCCACTTTGAATAGTTGAACTTGGATATCGCACTTCATACAATCCGAGTTTCGTGGCTGTAAAAATGTGATTCTCTGTAATTGAGAATCATGTAAAAATATCCCTGTTTTGTAAAAGTTGGCCTTACTAAAATTATTGCATACAATTAAAACACAAAACTGAATGTACGCAAACTGGGGCAAATTATTCTCTCCAATGTAAACACGCACTTAACTTCTAAGTTAGGATCAATGATCCGAAGATAATATCCTAGCTATAGTGAAGGAGTGTTTCATGTTGCAACATTTCGCTTTCGATATTCTAAAACGTAGTAGTTCCATTTAATTTGCACCAAACTATCATTACTTTACAAAACTGTAAAGGAACCACATTTCTGTTCTTCGCGATTAATTATACAGGTAAATATTAGAGCTTACAACATATAGTTAACGAGTTGGCCGACATTTATTATCCGAGGCAGTGGAACGTTGACTTGCTTCATTTGTTGATGATTTGCGAACTATTGCTGTGTAATCCTGCGTACACTGGCCTCACGTCAGCCTGTGGCGTCAAGGAGACTGTAGCGATTACCGTACGTAAGCTCGGCAAGTGCTTCATTAGCTATTTGTTCCTTCCTCGATCCCATCAGCACATTGTCCTTTATATCCCTCCTCATCACAATGTGTATGGGTCACCAGAGACTATTATCTACAATTAACCTAAACACAGTCTCGCATGTGTCACTAAATGGAGTTCAAATCCCTTATAGTGAGACAGTAAAAATTCTAGGAGTATTTATTGACAACAACTTAAATTGGAATACACAAATAAACCATACATGCAAAACAGTCTTCTCAATAATACATTCATTAAATCCCGTAAGAAATTGTCTGCCATTCGCTCTAAGGAAAATGTTAGTAGAAACACTTGCAATGCCCCATTTTTGATTATTGTGACACTCTTTTTTACAGACTTAAACATTTATTTACACTCAAAGACTTCAACATGTTCATAATTCTTGCGCACGTTTTATTTGTGGTATTCGCAAATTTGACCATGTTACACCGTCCCTGGAACAATTATCGTGGCTTCGTCTAAGAGATCGTAGAACTGTCCATTCACTATCCATTCTCTATAAAATCCTTCACACATCATCGCCTAATTATTTATCACGCCGCTTCATCAGACTATCCGACACACATAATCTTGACACTCGATCCCATCAGCGCATTGTCCTTTATATCCCTCCTCATCACACTGTATATTATTCATTATCTTTTACGGTCTCGCTTACCAAAACATGGAATTCCCTTCCGCCCTATGTCAGAAAGTGTCAAACTATAACATCCTTCAAAAACAAATTAAAGAATTATTTAATAACAAACTAACTTATACACCTCACTGATAGTATTCTTTTAACAATTAATATATTTAATTATCTATGAAAATAATATTAAGATTAACAAATATTTTGTTTTCTTTTGTTTTAAATATTGTACAAACGTAACATTAGTTTTCTATATCTCTATCTATCTTCGGGTTTTTACAACTGCTGCCGTCTTCCCGTGCCAAACCTCCAAGGCCTACGCTCTTGAGCATCTTGGATGCTTAGCCCTCTAGCTTGCATTACTGTCTTCATGTTTTCCTTCCATGTTAACCTTGGTCTCCCTCTTTTCTTCTTTCTGTTCGGATGCCATTCATATAGTTGCTTTGGCCATCGCTCATCTTCCATTCTTAAGACATGTCCTAACCACTTTAATTCCTTCTCCTCAATTCTTTCAATTATGCTTTCTTCTGCTTCCATTATGTTTCTAATTTCCTTATTTGTGACATGTTCTAATCTAGACTTTCTGGCACTTCTCCGTAAATAATCCATTTCTAGAGCTATTAGTCTATTCTTGTAGTACTTATTGATTGTCCATACCTCACTTCCATACATTGCAACAGATTCCACCAATGTTTTACCAATATATTTTTTTGTGTCTTTCTAAATATGCTTATCCCACCATATGGAATTTAACGATGATATTATTTTGCTTCTCAATTCAATTTTCTATATCTCATTATTTTTCTTTGTTTTATATATACATTAGACAGGGACAATTTAATATGTCTTGATTGTATACATTTTATTATTAGCTTTAGTCTTAATTTTAACTAACATTAACTAGTTGCATTATAGATCATAATGTAATAGATATTATCTTTTTGATCAAATTTTTTATTTAGTATTTAATATTAGAGTTCATTGTGATTGTTATATTCTGATGTAATATATGTTTGCCCTGGTGAGTGAAAGAGAAGGCCACATGGCCTTAACTCCACCAGGCTAAATAAATAAATAAAAATAAAAAAATATTATTAATTATCTCTTACACTCTCACTTGCTAAAACATGCAATTCCCTTCCGCCCTGTCAGAAATTGTCAACTGTAACATCGTTAAAAACAAACTAAAGAATGATTTATTACCAAACTGAACTTATACACCTCACTGATAATATTTTTTTAACAATCAATGAACTAAATTATTTATGAAAATAATATTACGATTAAAAATATTTTCATTTGTTTATATATTGTATAATCGTAAAATTAGTTTTCTACATATCATTATTTTTCATTTTTTTATACACTTTATACACTTGTCTACCAACAATTTAATTTATCTTGCTTTAATACATTTTTTATTAGTTTTAGTCTTAATCTTAACAAATATTAACATGGTTGTATTATAGATCGTAATATAATAGATATTTTCTTGTTGATCAAATCTTCATTTAGTATTTAATATTAGTAGGCTTAGTTAATTGTGATTATTATATTCTGATGTAAGATATGTTTGTCCTGGTGAACGGAAGAGAAGACTACATGGCCCTAAGTCCATTAGATTAAATAAATAAATATTATACATGGTTAGTTATGAACATCCGTATGAAGCATCAACAGTGCTACTATTACGGGGGATAAACGTTCCGCCGTGTCATATAATAAAGTTAAAGGAGAAACATATTTCTACTTATTTTACACCGAAGTGCTACTGAAACTTAGTTTAACTTCATCAACAGAATTAGCTCTTACAGTCTGCATACAAGTATTATGTCCACTCAAAATATACATAAGCAACAACTATTAAAGTTGAAAATAAAGAGTTAAAATATCTACAACTGGATTATGGCATCTAACTTATATAGTAAAGAAAACAAAACAAAAATTCGGCCGCGGTGGACTAGTGGTTATGCTCCTTGCCTCTGGTCCCGAAGGTCGCGGGTTCAAACCCGGCCGGGGTCGATGGATTATTTAGGACGGAAAAATCCAAGGAGGAAGTCCTCCGGGAGGGACTTTAAGCCGTGGGTCCTGAGTCTGAAGATTTTCAGGCTCGTAAAAAATCCTTAAGCCTGAAAGAAAAGGCCTCTAAGCAAAACTTACCGAATTGTTTCGTCCTAGTAATACCTTGGTTTCCTAGATGTCAATATGAGGCGGAACGCTGACCACGGAACACTCAAAATGACATCTATACGAAAACAATTGTAACTAAATTAGTATGGTTCAAAATCTTCCCTGTAGGGGGGAGAGCGCCTAAATCTCTGTAAAGGGGAAAACATAGGCTTACAATACAAAAAAAAATTAAAAATTATATAAAAATGAAATAACCTAGGAAGCTAATTGACAACAACAAACGCAGATAGTCATTGTGGATTGCAGATTGATAGCGTGGTATATAAGTTTTACTTCTATGACGAAATACAAAGGTTATCCGTTCAGTAAAATACAATATGGTACGTATTTGATATAATTATACTATGAAAATGGCACCACCATAGAGTTTTACTTAATGACGCGCTTTTAAATATATTCAGGTTTTGAGAGTCCTCCATGCTGAATGGCAGTAAAGGAACAGTAGCTATGGACATTTAAAAAAATTAGGCCAATTGAAAATTATTCTTATTTTATTATCTGATTCTATACTCATGAAAAATAAAACACATTCCATACATATTATTTAACTTACCTTATATATCGATAAATGGATAATTGATATATAACATTCAAAGAAACCTATGGTAATTACATTGGAAGTTAGTTTTAATCGCAGTAGCCCTGCCGAAATAGCATTTATCGTCTTAAATATTTCTGAAAAGGAAGCATTTTAAATTTATGGAGGAAGCATTTTCATGCACAGGCAAAATAACTGGAACCGGGAAAAAATCCCTTTCACTTATAATATCAGAGGGAATATTCTTAATAATTCCTTTAGGCCTAATTATTCAAGTATTTATTTTAGTTGTGCCACTAATGCACGTAGGAGGACCGTGCTTTCAATAAGAGCTATAGACCTAAATATAACGAATCTGTTTTACTTTATAGTGACAGGCACCTTAAAACCAGCAATTTTTCAACTTTTTTCGACAGTTCCCTGAAGAAATTTTCATTTTTTTAAATGCCTGTCCCCTGACTCGACAAAACCCTATCAATTCTTAAGCTTTCAGGAAACCTCGAGGGTAAAATGTGTAATGTGTAATGGATTTCTAGCTTGATTGATTTTACTCCTATTCAAGCAAGACAGCAGCCATTTTCTACAAGCAGTGCGCCGAAAAGATTAAGGTTTAATCTTCTTTGTGTTTGTACTTAGATGGGCTTTTCCTCGGCCAATCAAGTTATTACATTTTTGTGCTGCTTGTCTGATCAATACATGAGCAAACACGTCTTCTTCTTTTCAAATAAACAAGACAGGAATAGGACTAGTATCCATTCTGCTAAAACATAACAAAACATATTTTTATAAACATAGAAGCATTTTGTTTTAAACAGATGTAAGTGTAGAGGGTGATTCAAAATTCCCATTGCACATTTTTGGGGGTTTTGAAGAGGACCTCGCAAATACGCATTGAGAATGAACCCAGGTCCGAAAGTATGCAGTTTCGATGCTAAAATGAACAATGTATTACGCCAATTTAAAGTACCGTTTTTCACCTTGGCCATCGACCCTCTAATCTATGAGCACCTTAAGATATTTTCGATGTGGTTACCGTGCAGTTCGTGACATCAGGTAACTGAATATGTTGTCCTTCTTGATTGAACTAACTTCAAGTAGAATATTTTAAAATAGTTTCACACCACCTCTGGTAAAAAATTATGTAATTAACATCTAGAATAACTCGAAGTTTAATAACTTAGTTGAGGACGACTGACTTACCAGGTCAAAAATTATATAATTAACATCCTTATCAAAACGTTAGCTACTTATTGTCTGCACACCACCTAAAACTGTTTGATAGGAAATGTGAATCAGTTGAACAAGGTTAATAGTAATGCTTATTTTAATTAAATGCATCGGCTTTGCTCAAATACAAAACAATAAAGAAAACAGAAAAACAGACTCGATTGCACTGATCATGATTTTTATTTTATTGATTGAATTAATTTGCATATTTATTTAGTTCAGTAGTAAATGATAAATATAATAATCCTCCAAAATACTCAGTTTTAGTTTTTCAAACGAGTAATTCAATCTTGGTAGCGAAGTATTTATTAAATACGCTGTATACACATTGTCCACCGCTTGGTCTCGAGGTAGGGTGCTGCCATGTCACGCAGCGGCCCGGGTTCGATCCCCGGTCGGGGCAGTTTTTCTGGGCGAGTTTTTATCGGGGTTTTTCCTCACCTGTAAGACAAATGTCAGGAAAACTTTAAGGCCCAAACGGTCCCCGAAATCATATGGCCATCATCATCATCCTTATCATTATTATCATCCTTCACCGGTGTGGAAAGCAACGGGAAGCTACCACACCTACAATTCCCTAGTAAAGCTACAAGCATAGCATGAACATGCTATAATTACAGTGAAGGACCTGCCTTCGGGCAGAATTACTATGGATGGATGTATACACATTTTTGTTTTCAAGATTCAGTTAAGGACATTATTAACGGCTCGGATGCAACGATTAGCGCTTACTACTTTAGCTTTCTTCTCAATATCGTTTGCTGCAGTAATAGTTCCAAAATATTACAAAATTTCTATATTCTCAGTTTTTTCCATTAATTAAGTCTCATTAGCAAGCGCACTCCCATTTTATTTTTCATAGGAATTCATATAATTTGTCAGTTAAAAATGTTTAAAAGAGTTACATAAGTAAAGAGTTACATAATTACAATATATAAAAATTATTATTAGACTTGGAAGTGAGGCTTGGATCTTAATAAACAGAATGGAATTTTCGGATACATATTTAGTGACTTGGAATAGAAATTTCTGAGAAAAAAGCTGGATCCAAACTTAACAATCGATAAAGGAGAATAGGATATAGTTTGGAATTAAAAACACAATATAAGTAAATACTAATAACATTAATATCAAATTCCGGTGAGGTGAATAGTCATAAGATAAAAATTAAATATATACTTGTTGGCAGGTTCCGTCATCCCAAATTGTGTTAAAATATTGTACTTGATATATTATCTGGAGGCCTTTCGGAAGTTAACTCCCATCATCAGTAGGCTGAGTATGCGCAACTAGTTGTTGTTTACGGGATATAATACCATGAATACAATATTTTAACACAGTTTGGGACGACGGCACCTGCCAACAGGATATATTTTAATTTGTATCTTGTGACAATATAAGTAACCGTATATTGTAGTTGAAATTATTATCTGAATATTGGAATAGTTAGGAATTGGTATTTGAATGGATGAAGACCGTATTCTAAAAATAATTTTGAATTGAATACTGGAAGATCGAGTAATGTGATGCGACATGAATTGAGATGTTTTGTTTGATGTCGAGACAGGTTTGAAAGCTCTTGGGAGTTAAAGGGTGGATAAATAAAGCGCAAGATAGGGAAATAAGTGGTAGATTATTAGTAGGGAGACAAATCCTAGACTACGTCTATGAAGAAGAAGAATTGTGTGATATAATAGACGCTGATATGTTCCAAGGCTATTGACAAATGCCAATATGTAAAATATTGAGAAAAGTGTCAAATTATTGTAAGATACATGAATAAAATGCTACTGTGCTTAATATGAAAATTAAATCACACAGAAAAATAATAAAAATCTATAATTGTAGGCTTTCACGGCCGGCGTCTTGATCCATATTTGGTTCGTCTTCCGGGCTTATAGGCTGTGGTCTGGTTGTCTTCTTACTCGACGTTTCGTCTACTGCTGCGGTAGACCTCATCAGGAGATACTGCGTGCTCTCTGTGAACTACTCAACAGTCGGCTGCAGCCGACTGTTGAGGAGTTCACAGAGAGCACGCAGTATCTCCTGATGAGGTCTACCGCAGCAGTAGACGAAACGTCGAGTAAGAAGACAACCAGACCACAGCCTATAAGCCCGGAAGACGAACCAAATATGGATCAATAAAAATCTAGCTCTACTGATTTCATATATATAGAAACTATTGCAAACTTTTGAAGTCCTTAATTAGGACCTAAAAGTAAAGTAAAGTAAAGTGATCCCAGAACAGACCCGGAGGCCCTTGGGGAAGTAGGAGGTTAAGGCTCCCACTTTTTCTAGACAATCGGCACTTTATGTCAGCCGGGTTGTCAGCCCTGCGTAACGTCCGCCTTTACCCCCAGAACAAGCGTCTGGTACTCATTTCCGTTAGAGGCTGAGTCGACCCCAGGGCCATAGTGCCGCCAGAGGGTTTGGGTCAGTTTAAAAATCCTGACCCCAACGGGACTTGAACCCTCGACCCTCCGGCTTGTAGCTCAGTGCCTTAACCACTACGCTACGGCGTGCCCCCTAATTAGAACCTATATAACATTAAATGTTCTTTTATTAACTATCCGACACACATAACCTTGACACTCGATCCCAATCCGCATATTGTCCTTTATGTCCTTCCTCATTACCCTGTGTATTTTACATTATCTTTTACAGTCTCTCTTGTTAAAACATGGAATTCCCTGCAGCCCTATGTCCGAGACTGTCAAACTATAACATCCTTAAAAAATAAACTAAAGCATTATTTAATGACTAACTTAAGCACCTCACTCATAGTATTCTTTTAACAATTAACAAATTTAATTATTTATGAAAATAATATTGATATTTTCATTTGTTTGAATAAGGCATAACTGTTTCCATATATCATTATCTATCTTTTTGATTTTTTATATACATTCGACAAGGACAGTCTACCAACAATTTAATTTATCTTGCTTGAAATCATTTTATTATTAGTTTTAGTCTTCATTTTAACTAACATTAACTGGATAACAGCCAAAAAGTTACGGAAGTAAAAGTGATCGTTTAATATTAAGATGAAACTCCTAATTACGAATATGACAATTAAAATGATGACAGTGGTCTGGTTCTTAAATTATCAGGATGTTACTGCATATGCTGTGAATATTATAGTCAGTTTGAAGGTAAAGAAAAACCTTTAGAGGAGGGGAGACAGTGACAGCTATACAATATAGATAAGATTTATCTTAAAGGGTTGGTGTTTACCACAACAGTTTGTGAAATCAGTTGAAGTGGAATTTCGTGCCTTGGTGCATAAGTTATATATATATGTATAGATTTGTCGTGTAGAACACAAGTGTGATACCTATGTCTATATTTTCTGAGATACATTTTTAAAATGATGTGCAGAGATATGATTGCTGTATAATAAAAGCTAAAATGCCACGAAATTCTGTATAGTCCAGATAACGTTTGTTATACTTGCAGAAAAGTGGCATCTGCAACGTAAAAGCGACTTATAACTCCATTTATTACGAAAACGACCAATCTTTATTTCGGGTGAAAAATAGAGGATCTTGACAAGTATTTTGCTCCACATATTTGCTACAATGGCATGTTCTGCAAATCGTAGTGACTGGTTGAAAGGATAGAAGAAATCCCCATGATTTGGAGAGAACGAACTAATCATGTAAGTGATTGCCATTTCTTCATGGTCCCACCAGTAAAGTTTATTTCAAAGAAGAAGTCAGCCGTGAATTACCGCAACATACCTTCAGCTATTCTTCGGTGTCTCACTCTAAAGAGCTTCCTATTCCAGTACCACTAGACTCCTATAATATTGATTCAGAAAGTGAAACGAAATCCAGCATATCTCATGATCCTGACTTCACTCCTGAAATTCCAACTCAGTCATACAGAATTTCCGAGACTCAGAACTCTCAAAGGTCAAAGCAGAACTCCTGGCTTTGTGACTTAGACAGTTTAAGTATCTTGACGGGAATGTAAAGGTCTCTGCATATAGAACACGCTAGAAGCCACTTGAGCAATTAAAAAAATGTTATTGCATTCTGAAACAATTTACAAGGTCTAATGTCTGCTATAAACATCGAACACAGACAAGAGGAGTGGTGAATATTTCTAAATTCATCAAAGTTCAGTCTTAAGGCAGTGTTACTGACGTGAGTGCATTTAGGTACATGATGGGAGTGCATTTAGATACTTACTCACAAAATTTCCGACACTAAGTACAACTAAAATTAAGATAGGTATTTTCATAGATTTCTTGATCAGATAACTCTTTAAGGATAACCACTTTTCGGAACATTTGAAAAGAAAAAATACATGGTAAATATTCAGAGTAGTTACCTTACATTTCTTGGGGAACCACGGGGCCTCATACTACAGACAATGTGTGGAAAATATCTTATTAGCAATATATAATTAAAAATCAATTTTATCCACTCTCATTTGGACTTTTTCCTGGAAAACTGTGGTGCACTTTCTGATGGATATGGAGAACATTTTCACCAGACGCTCTCACCTTTTGAAAGATGATAATAAGGCATATAGAATACATCTCTGCTAGCTGACTATTGTTTGTCAGTGGTCAGAGATGTTCCCGAAGACCATTACAGGAAACATGCTAAAAGGAAACGCCTTTAACTGAGGTAAGCTAGTCTTAATATTACGTGATTTAAGGAGGGATTTTATTTTACTCAAAGATATTTGCTAAAATTACGAAACACCTGGACCACTGCTGACAAATGCAATGTCATTTTCGTTTTCAGCATGAAACAAATACATCGAAATCCGGTCATTTCAATTCCGTAACTAATAAAAAGTTAAAATGTGTTGTCCAATGTTATAGATCCTAGTGTAATAAATACTATCTTATTGATCAAATCCCATGACCAAATAATAATTGCAAATTCAGAAGATAATCTGCAGAAAGGTTTGTATCAAATTAACAAAATTATAAAAGAATATGGATTAAAGATATCTATAGAGAAAAAAAAATTATGGCTTTTCAATGTGTCGATCCTGTCAGAAGTAAAAGTGCACTTGCCAATAAAATTTTGGAGCAGGCAAATAATTTTACATATCTAGGATGCAATATCTCATATGAAGAAGAAAAGGATGTAAATGCAAAAATATCTACATTTTTAAGAATTTTAGGGTAAATAAATTCTATCTTCAAGCCACAGCTAGTCAAAAAGCATTCAAGACTAATAGTGTATAAAACACTGGCTCTTCCAAATCTTTCGTATGGTAGCGAAGTATGGACTTTGAAACAGAAAGATATACAGAGACTTAGATCTGCTGAAATGAGATATCTTCGGAAGACTGCAGGATACACACTACTAGATCACAAAAAAATATGAAGACACCTTAGAATAATTACACATGGAACCTTTAGAAAACAAAATTTCTGACTATAAGTCAAGATGAATGCAACATGTTCATCGAATAGGAGATCACAGGATTGCCAAAAAATGTTAAGATATCAACCTGCAGGAAGAATGAGGCCAGCACGTCCACTCAAAAGACCTCTGGGTGGTGATTCTCCTGAGGCAGAAACAGGTCAACAAATGGCCTAAATTCGTGAATGTACTATTATCATGATGATGATCAAATCCTCATTTAGTATTTAATATTATAGTTAATTATGATTGTTATATTCTGATGTAATATATTTTTGTCCTGGTGGGTGGAAGGCAAGGCCATATGGCCTTAACTCCACCAGGCTAAATAAATAAAAAATAAATAAATAAATAAATTCAGAAATACATTAATCGCAAGATGAGTGTTTTCTCCAGGTTTTTTAGAGAAGTTCACGTAAAACCCTCATAGCAATTCAGAAATAATCTGCTAACATTGGAGGACTCTACTTTTCTGGATATATCTGCTCCACAATGGCTATGTCCTAGTGGATTAACTCAGCATATTTACTGTTCTTAAACCTTGGAGATGAAATTAATAAGAATCATGGCTACATGCAATTTCATCTGTCTGTTGCAACCAAATGTTTATGACGTAACAACATATCCTAGTCTCCTTGCAATATGTCGCAATGCTTTTCCCCAAGAATAGTAAAAATAATGTCTTAGGCCATTCCCGTGCATCATCTCATTACCTTGTAGGATTCCACCTAAATTGTTATTTCTGACAAAATAACATTATTTCGTATATTTGGCTTTCGTTTCTAAACGTCAAAATTTAATTATAACATCGAATAAAAAGCGTTACTACTATATAATAAAAAATATTCTTTTTCAAATGTTTTCTTGTTAAAGAAGTCATAAGATGTCACTGTAGGCTCGTCCCGCGGCCCCTTCTGATAGAGAATTGTATGTCCCGGCAATGGAAATCAATGATTGACCTGGCGTATCACGGTCGCCGACACATATGGTATCGCGCTAACATACAGAGTTAGAGGTCCAGGAAAAAATCGGCATTAATTCTATTTTTCAGGTCATATATATATATATATATATATATACATGTATAAGAAAATTGTATGTTTGTCTTGGAATTCTTGGGTAGCTCAGTTGGTTAGAGCGCTAAAGGTACAGACTTTAGAGAGTCGAGTTCAAATCCCGACTCGAGCATTCTTTTTTCTTTTCATATCATATTTGCCTTCATTGCCAAATGTTAAAAATATATTTATAATATCTATATATACAAGCGTTACTGCTATAAAGTAAATATTCTCTTTAATAATTTGCTTAAATGTTATGTTAGCCGCTAGATGGCAGTTGAATGTTATTTCCGCTACCTCTTGTGTGAATTGAGAATACTACATGTATAAGAAAATTGTATGTTTGTCTTGGAATTCTTGGGTAGCTCAGTTGGTTATAGCGCTAAAGGTACAGACTTTAGAGACTCGAGTTCAAATCCCGACTCAAGCATTCTTTTTTCTTTTCATATCATATATATATATATAACAAATATGGATGAATATTTTTTTAATATATTATTATTAAATATGTAGAAGATAAGAAACTGGAACCGAAAATCAAAATCAACTAAACTAAATGTACAAATATATTACTAAATGGGAATGGACACTTAAGAGAGCATGAGGGATGTTTAGTAGAAATTGAATAAATCAAATACCTAGGAACAATAATTACAAAGCGGAATGTGGAAAATAAAGAATTTAAACCTAGGCTCAACTCTGGAAACGTGTGTTATTATCCATTAAAATGACGCTTGGACACTTGTCATTACAAATTTTCTAAAAAAAAAATTACTAAAACAATAATAATGGCCCTATTATTTCATCGAAATGTCCAGGCCCTCATTTCAGAGATCTCTAAGAACATCATCTTCTCCTTTCGTAAAATATCGGCGACGAGAAGGTCTCCATAAGGACGTGCCTCGATCTTGGGCGTAGAAGTTTCCCTGGCCTGTGCTATATATTTGTGGCGAAGGCAGGAGGTCAGTCAGTTGCGATATAGTGAGAAAAAGAGAGGACATATTATTATAGTGGTTGCACTCAGCAGAGATTGTGAAATAATTGTGTGTGAGAGATAAGCATTAAAAGCAGAAAAATTGTAGGTTCAAATTATGAACAAATTATTAGTGAAAATATGTAGAATTCAATAGCCTAACGTAAAAGTCAAATATTTAACGATATCTGTATGGATTATTTATGATGTAAACTAAGTTAAAGACGAACCCCATGGAAAAGCTACAATCTACAAAAGGCGATTCTACCAGTTATGGTCTCTTGCTTTAAGAAAATAAAATATAAAATACGAAAATTTGAGAATAAAGCGATTAGGCAATGTTTTGGACCAAAGAGGCGAATAGAGAACTTAATGGAAAAACTACGTAAGAGTAAGTTACGTGATCTTCGTTAGAAATCTGATATAATAAGAATATGTAAGTCTCGTAGTCCCCGATATGCAGGGCATATGGCACGTATGGGAAATGAAAGAATGGGTATAAAATATTGTTATATGAACATCATAGAGAACGTATCCACTAAGTATATTAACAATAGGGTGGGGGAAATAACATTACTCGTGTTTTATGTTAGGTAAATTGTAAAAACCAATGATCTATAAAACAGGATAAGGATGAATGGAGTGTTTTTTTAATGTGACCATGAACTTAAAAAACTGAGGCTTCGATAATGCCATAGAGTTAGTCAATTAGTTATTGTGTTTCAACATTACTTAAGGTCAGTTTATTTTCCTTATATTTTAGAAGTATTTTTTTTTTGCCGGTTGTTGAATACGTACATGTTGACATTAATTTGTTAAGAAATAAATTCACACAAAACGAATGTTTTTTACGTTGCAAGAATTGAAAGTGTTATACTAATTTGTTTTGAAACTCTAGCCTCTACCATGCATGGTCCGCAAGTAAACTCACCCGTAAAATTAATTTTTAAACCTTGTAACTGTATAAGTATTTTAGATTGAAGTAGATTGCTGTATTGCAGTAAGAAAAAATCTTTATTTATATATATATATATATATATATATATATATATATATTTTTATTATTCCGGCTTTTACAATGGATATACATTTTTCCGGTACCCATGTTCACAGTTAACTACACATTTGTTTCAACACATTTTTCCATTCTTGTCTGTTCATCCATATATCTCCTTCTATTTCCCATTCCCTCTTAGTTTCTTTGATTCCCTGAATCCACTTTAATCCTGTCCGGCTGTGCTTCTTATATATATATATACGTGAGTCTGTTTGTCTGTCTGTCTGTCTGTCTATCCTTTATAGACTCATACTACTTGACATTTACAGATTTTTTCTGGGACTCTCAACGTATGTAACATATTGCCATATGTTTTATAGGGTCGGAGCAAACGAAAAAGGTATCAGTGCAATGAACATATATTAAATGGATGCTTAAATGATATTCGCTCTCCAAACCGTAACAAATACACCAAATTAATGAACACAGAATTGAATATCTAAAAAAAAATACAAAAAAATTCGCGACAGCATATGTCTTTTACGGATAACTTACAATAACAATTTTTTTGCTTTCAGTTCACTGATTGCCAAGAAGATGAGTATAAGTAGATTCCCGGGTAACGCCAGATAATCAACAAGGGGTATCTAAAATAATAACGATATAAATGTATTATGCATTTTATTTTTACTTACTGAACTAAACATAAAAACACGTACCATTTATTTAGGCTAGCAGGGCACACCAGCTTTTAGATTCATTAGGTTAGCTTTTAGGTTACTCTACTCTAACCCATGAAAGACCGACGTATCGTGTACATGTTGGCTGCATCCCTTGATTCAATAGAGCAAACCGCTTCGCGTTCCTCTTTACATACGAGTATAAGAATATAACTCCGAGGTACTCAGATGACATTTCCTGTTTCAATAACGTAATATATATTTTCAGAATGCAATTTATTTTTGTAAGTTCATATAATAAAATAAATATCAGTAAAACTAAATATATGGTCACACGTAGAAATTCAGTATATAATGGAAATGGACAGCTAATGACAAATGAGGGAAATTTTGAGGAAGCGGCTGAATTCAAATACCTAGGAACAATAATCACAAATAGGAATGAGACGCACAAATAAATTAAACATAGGCTCAATTCTGGAAATGCATGCTATTATGCATTGCAGAGACTTTTGATGTCCCAACTCCTTTCAAAAAACGTTAAGCTGAAAATATATAAAACTATTATTCTACCAATTATATTATATGGGTGCGAAACATGGACTCTTACTTTAAGGGAGGAAAGGAGATTACGAGTATTTGAGAATAAAGTTCTTAGGAAAATTTTTGGACCAAAGAGAGATGAACAGACAGGTGAATGGAGAATACTACATAAGAATGAACTACATGGTCTGTATAGGAAGCCAGATATAATAAGAACAATTAAGTCTTGTAGACTGCGATGGGCAGGACATGTTGCGCGTATGGGGAATGAAAGACGTGCATGGAAACTTCTTGTAGGAAAGCCAGAAGGAAAACGCCCAGTTGGTAGACCAAGAATGAGGTGGGAGAACAACATTAACTATGATTTGAGGGAAGTAGATTATACAGGGAATGATTGGAAAGCATTAGCTCAGGATAGGGATTTATGGAGAGCTTATGTCCGCGCGGCCATGAACCTACGGGTTCGATAGTGCCAGTGAGTAAGTATTATAATTATAACAATATCCTCAATTTCTGTCCAACTCAGGGTCGGGTCGAGAGATGATAGGAGATGAAGCTTCTATATTTATAGATGTCTATAAGGAACATGTATCAGCCTGATGTACCGTAATATGAGTGGATGAACGAAACGGAAACAAATGGATGAGATGAGTACGAATAAAAGACGGAATGAAATTTGTGGAAGGGGAAAACGGGGCAAAACCCCTATAAAAACTTGCCAAGCTCCGTTTCACCCACCACGAAACCAACATGGAGTGACCGAGACTCGATCTCGAGACCCTAGTGCAGCGATGAGAGTCAAGCAGTCAACTGCTTACACCACGGAGCCAAGTAATATATAAACCATTTATTAATTGAGAGAACATCATGAGAATTATTTTAAAAGCTGTAATTTTTATTTTAACCATTGCCAACAAGGAACTGATGCGAGCATTTCAATACAGCCTCTATGATGTCTTACTTCCTCCGACATCAGGACGTCTTCCATTACTTCGCATTTAGTTAGCTCACGCCATTCATATCTGCTTCTTCACTTAGTGGTCAGATAGCAGTGCTGACAATGCCTATTCTGTATATAAATAATTTACTCAATTTTTTTCGCATCATTATTATGTTTGCCAAAACATATGAACTTCAAGACCAAAAATTTATATCTCTGCTATCTTCTTCAAATACTGGCTTATATTTATGTCTAGTTGTAATTTTATAAAGTTTTGGTGTATTAAATATTCCAGATTTTATTGAAAATTCGTGACCACTTTTGCAAGTGATTTTTACCATAGCAGATTTAGGACCGAGTGTTGAGTTCCTTTTTTGTCTACTTCGTATGTAAAATAATTAAAGTAAAACAATTTACCCGTAAAACACTATAGTACTATAGTACTACCGGACCCGGCAGACGTTGTCTTGCCCGAAAGTTGAATTCTCGTGACATGGCTGGACGATAAAAATTTAAGTTACTTTTTTAGCATAAAATTCACTAATTAATAAGTGCGCTCGAACACTCCTCACTGCCATCTGTTGTGGCTCAAGAAGCTTGCATTATGACGTCATATGGTTGTCGCGCGGAATATGTCAGCAATGGCGATGACTACACATCTGACTTAAACAAATTCCTATTACCCGATCGCAGCGTCACCTACCGGGTCCAATTATGAATCTAAACTGTCCCGGGATCCACTCAAACATACACACACACACACACACACACACACACACCAATTTCATCAAAATCGATCCAGTCGTTTAGGCAGTTTTTAATTTCAACTTTCAAGTAAACTTCCACTTCTAATTGTCTAATTTCGCTTATTTTTGGATATCTACCTCGGTTTATTTCAATAGGATATACTGAGTTTCGTTGTGAAACATCGAAAATTGTGACCGCTAGAGGGATTTTTAAATGTTCACTACATGTGAACTCCTACACATAATGGTTTTAGAGAGTCCAATTGTGAATCTAACCATCCAGAGACCGAATCAAACAAACACAAAAAAATTAATAAAAATTGGTGCTGCAATTTAGGTAGTTTTTAATTTCGGATTTCAAGTAAACTTCCACTACTAATTGTCGGATTTCGCTCATTTTTTGACAATACCTACATCGGTTTATTTTAATAGGATGTACTGAGTTTCTTTGTGAAACATCGAAAAATGTGAGCGATGGAGCGATTTTTAAATTTTCACTTCTGGTGAAATCCTCTACCTAATGATTTTAGAGGGTCCAATTGTGAGTATAAACCATCCAGGGACCCACTTAAACACACACAAAAAATGCATCACATTCGATCCAGTCGTAAAGGCATTATTTAATTTCGGATTTAAAGTAAACCCCCATTTCTATCGCTCGGATTTCGCTGTTTTTGGATAATACATATCCCGGTTTATTTTAATAGGATATTCCGAGTTTAGTTTTGAAACATCGAAAATTACGATAGCTAGAGCAATTTTTAAAT
Organism: Diploptera punctata; assembly: GCA_030220185.1. Classification (NCBI taxonomy): domain Eukaryota; kingdom Metazoa; phylum Arthropoda; class Insecta; order Blattodea; family Blaberidae; genus Diploptera; species Diploptera punctata. The sequence goes on along the minus strand of JASPKZ010001213.1, from coordinate 454,454 downwards.
TTTCGTTTCAGGTGAACTCCTATACGTAATTATTTTAGAACATAATAGACAACGGCTAAACACTTGCCGCATCTGAAAACCTGTATATACAAATTTTCACGAAGATCCATTAAACAGTTTAGGAGTCTATAAAAGACAGAGAGAACACACATACATTCGTTTATTATATATAGTTATAAATGACCAGTCCGTCCCTTTAATTTCAGATACAGTAAGAGACGAATATCAATAAAATCTATAGATTTTCGGGATTAAATACATCTATTTATTTATTTATTTATTTATTTTTTAACTGAACTGATATTGTAATAAGTCGGTCCTCGTCAAAGATGCTCACCCCTAGTTCCGAGGGTTTAAGGACGACTGAATCATTGGATCCAGAGTATGGTACCTCCCGGAATATGAGAAAAGCTGTGGGTCTCATATTTTATATGCTATTTACGGAACGTAAAAACCGGGAACCATAAAATCAGAATTCTCTGGGCAAAATGTTTCGGCTTTTTACGCTCAAATTTGAAAAAAAGTGATAAAAAAAATCAAATCATGGCGACAGACGGCTGTACTTGGTTTCAATTCGTGATATTATACCGGATTGGTTATCGTTTGTAAGGGCTAATTTGCCGTTTTTCATTTTCGAGAAATACGTACGATGACGCATCAATTATTATCGACAATCGATTCAGTTAAACCATTTTTTCTTTAAAAAAACTCTATGTGAGGATGTGATTTTTTATTAACTTTCAAACTCTTTGGTATATAATTTTGGAAATATGGCATTTGGAAATACAGGAGTGCAATTTTATTACAATAAAATGTTTATTCTATTTTCGCATCTCTATTGAAGAAAAATGTTTTCACGTTTGACTAACGTCTGAATATCGAATCTGACGTCATGATCACAATGGCAGCCACTTCCTTCAGGTAATGTAGGGAATAGTACTTCATAATTTATTTTACAGCTTTGTTATTGGATGGTCCGCAAATTTGTTTTCATGCTTCATCTTCCACGTTTGTAAGCTTCATTTTAAAACCAAAATTGTCTCGAAATTCGGATGACCACTTTTTACGCCGTACTCGTGGGGAAAACCGAAGAAGAAGAGGAAGAAGAAGAAAATTACTATAATGATTAAAATAATTCAATATTGGTAGTGAATAATTATATCATCGTACTGGAATAGCCAACACGAGTCTTCATATTAATCGATAGGAAATATGTGATGACGTAGTCATGTGAATGCGAGAAGACCTACACGCCTCCAGCACTGATAATGGATAAACAATAAAAGCTTTTACAATTCAATCAAAATTTTTTGTCCATTTTGTAATTTTCACGCAAAAAATCTGCTCTGTTTTTTTTATTACAGACAACTGTAACTATACTGTTTATACAATTTTCATCTAGCCTGGGGCTATTTATTAACCATTGTATTGTTATCATTATATGTTTTACAAATTGAGCAGAACGTGGAATGTATACCAGCGATACATATCCTTAATCAAACGTCCCTAAAATTAGAATGAAAATATGTAAAAGTGAATGATTCTAATCGCAAAAAATACCCTCACACGGGAACTCCTTAAACTAAACAAAATCCTCAGAAAGTCAAATTTTTAATTAATTTTGTTAGATTACGGAATATTTAATTTATTGTAGAAACTCGAATGTTGATGTCAGTTTATTTCAAAGTGTCGAACTGCACTGAAAGCAAATCATGCATAAACGTAACTTATTGTGAGTTTTACCTATTTGCATATTGTTGTATAATTTGACACCAATTTAAATAACATCTACTGATCCATTTATCCAATACTTTATTAAAATATTAAATAAAGTAATGTATCTTATAAGACATTACAAATTCAAGTTTCATTAAACTATTTTATACAGATTTTGAAGAACCAAATATGGCGGTTGCTACATTTAAATTTTTAGTTTCGAGTTTTAGGTAAACTCTAACTTATTTTGGTTGAATATCGCTGATGTTTAGAATATCTTCCTCGACTTATTTAAATAACATATACTGAACTTGGTTGTGAAGTAATGAAAGTTTCGACCGATGGAGCGATGTTTTAATTTTCGTTTCAGATGAACTCCTACACCTGATAGTCCGATTTTCTTGGTTAACGAACTCGACATTACTTTTTTAATTAGGCCTAATTGCCGTATGCCAAGTTTGGTTTCGATGAAATAAAAATTGCAGCCGCTAGAGCTTAACGGTCACACACACACACACACACACACACACACACACACACACACATATATATATATATGTATATAAACTTTTGCGGCCGTCACGCAGGGCTGACAACCTGGCTGACATAAAGTGCCGATTGTCTACTAAAAACTGGGAGCCTTAACCTCCTACTAACCCAAGGGCCTCCGGGCCTGTTGTGGGATCACTTTACTTTATATATATATATATATATATATATATATAAACTTTTAATGTTTTACTTAGTCATTATCGGCATCTACTAGATAAACTCTCTGAAGATCTGTAAGACAGATAATAATATTTTGACAATCTCAAAAGCTTCATTACTTCCGTATCCGTTAATAGGTAGGCCATAAAATATTAAATAAAACTTTATATGACTATTTAACTCATGCCCCAAATTGGAATCAATAACAAGTCACGTTGTAATGAATTTTGTTTTACAATCAATCACAGTCGGGTTTCACCTCGATAATTATCGAATTTTGATCGTCAAAGTAAAGAAAGCTCCTCCTTGTTTCATTCTGTAACCATTAGGATGCATTGTTACAATATTGCTATTCTATTTTACTATAAATAGTATGATCAAGTTGCAATGATGTACAAATGAAACTTAACCAAACATTTCTAATTCGTATTAAACATCGCCGTTTACATTAAATACATAACTATTTTAAAATAACGATATTTAAATAATGATTTGTGAGCAAACAGCTTAATTGTATTCGTTAAATAGTCATAACAAATGCGACTCTTCATTTCCAAATCCTCTAGATAAATTAAAAATTACTGGTGACATTACTTATGTCAATTTCGGCTCTGTTTTCACGGAGTTCTGAAAACTAATGGTTGCTAAATGCTGCCAACACTTAAGTCAAAAAAATTAACAGTAACCTTGTGCAATCAAACTATACCCCTAAAAAAGCTAAATCTTGGACGTCACTTGACTAGTATGTTTTCTGGCTCAGTATATATGTTTTTCTAATTAATTGTCATAATTAGTTTGAGGATGCTAAATCCAATGAAAAATACATGCAAGGAAGTGTTCTCAATTTTTCACTCCCTAAGGAAATTTAGAAAGTTCCTTCCCTCGAAATTAAAACAAATACTTGTATTGTCTCTTATAATACCGCACTTCGACTACTGTGACATATTACTGACTCATCTGACAGACTACAGCGTTCTCATGATGCCTGCATTCGATCTGCATCCAATTTTCGTCGTTATGACCATGTGCCTCCTTCATTTCAGAGCTACGTATAAATTACAGAATAATCCTACATTTACATGTTTGTTATTCCAAATTCTGAACACACATTTACCAAAATATTATCAAAGCGTTTTATAAATGTATCGGTTTATCACAATTTATAAACAAGATCACAATATATTTCTTAGTGTCTATACCACAGCACAGGACATGCTTATACTCTGAATCTTACACAATATCTATGACTAGAGCATAGAATTCACGTTCCAGGCATATCAAATTCTAAATCCAAATTAACTGAAATCATAAGTTCCACACAATGAAAATACTACCAGCTCGACAACAATATTCACCATTTTACATGTACCTGTAAATAATCATCTCGGAAGCTTTTCTTAATTAATATTTTATTTTATTTTATTCCAAGTTTTTTTTTGGTTTAAGCTTTTATCGGACAACATTCGCATTGATCTATGTTCAGTATACATTTTAATAATATTTTAAAATTTAATAAGTATGTAACTTTTGTATAGATTTATTATTCGCTGGTTGAGTGAAAGAGTATGCCTCATGGCCTTAACTCTGCCAGCTTAAATCTTCTTCTTCTTCTTCCTTCCTTCCAAGTATTAGGCCAAGGCCTGTTACGATCCTATAGACATTTTTTCCTCCAGCGTTTCTTAGGACGGCCCAGAGATCTTCGTCCTTGCAATATATAATTATAAACAGCTTTGGGGATCCGATTTGAACGCATTCTTTCAAGACAGTGTTTCCAATTTAGTTGATACTGTTTAATATATTCCAAACTTGGCGTAGTCTTCAATTATTTTAAGATACCGGTGTTCCTTTTCCGATCCCATCTAGTGTAATTCCCTGTTTTGCGCATGAATCACATTTCACAAGTCGTTATTCTGCTTTCATGTTGTCTTTTTAGTGTCCATGCTACACTTCCATGGGTCAACACAGGTCTAGCCAAAGTGTTATATAAACGAAATCTGGAGTTTTTTGTACAAGGGATGGTTTCATAACTTCATTAATAATTCCCAAACTTTTATTATAACTAGTAAATTTTTCAGGGATATCCTTTTCATCCCAGATAGAGAGATAATATCCAATATATTTAAATTGTTTACATCTCTCTAAAATTGTATTCTGGAGACAGATTTTACTTTGTAAAGGGTCCTTCCCATGAAATGCCATAATTTTAGTTTTGGTAATTGATATTCCCATATTAAATTTGGCAGCTATTTTTTGTAAATTATAAATTGATCGTTGCAAATCATTTTCGGAAAGTGCCAGAAGAGCTAAATCGTCTGCAAAAAGAATAGCATATATGGGTATATATCTCCGTTGTGTTTTCCTCCATTCGTTTATTATTCTATTCATATATATATATATATATATATATATAACATATATATAATGAAAAGCACCGGTGAAATTCCACATCCCTGTCTTACTCTAGTGTTGATCTTTTTCCAAGAAGATAGTTTGCCATCTTGTTTAACACAGATTTCATTATCTTTATAGACGTTGAAGATATTAGTTATCATCAGCTAAAATTTGTAATAATATATTTCTGTCTACTTTGTCAAAAGCCTTTATGAAGTCAACAAAAGCGATATGAGTTTGTATATTGAATTCCTTGTGCTTTTCTAAAAGTAGTTTTAGAGTGAAGAATCAATCTATACAAGATCTACCCTTTCTGAATCCATTCTGCTCTTCTCCAATGATATTTTCATAAATAAATAATAATAATAATAATTATTATTATTATTATTATTATTACTATTATTATATTATATAATCATATAATAATTATTATTATTATTATTATTATTATTATTATTATTATTATTATTATTATTATTATTATTATTATTATTATTATTATTATTATTATTATTTATTATTATTTTATTATTATTATTATTATTATTATTATTGCAGGTGTGAAGGCCATTAAATCAAAGTAAAATATTGTACATACAATTAAGAGAAAATGATTCTACCTACGTAGCACAATGGTTTAGTGTGCTAGCCTATAAATGTGGATTCATGTCCTAGTTTAGACAAAAACACTTTTTTCTTTAGTTGTAGGAATTATTGCATGCAAATAGCAAGCCTGAATACATTAATTTTAACATTATTAAAGTTATGTATGTAGGCTATGAAATAAGTTATATTTTTTTGGTTAAACTTAAAAAAATATAAGAAATGTCTTCTCTATTGTATTTTGTTTTACTAAATTTATGTTTTTATAGGACTCGACAACACTTGTATTTATATTAGTAAAAATTACAAAATAGTTTTGTACCAAATATAGTAATTTTACAGTTTAAATCATAAATTTGTTTTTCAAGCTTCCCAATTAAAACTATTAGATGAAATCATACAAATTAAGCGAGACTTACAAAGTAATCTTAACATTATTTGTTCTAATTATAAAGTACAAATTGTACTCTATGGAAAACAGTCCATTGGGTATCTACATTTTCTGAATAGGTACACTCTTACACAAAACCAATTCTTCGTAACAATGATGTAGGAAATCAACTGATTTTCTTTAAAACTGAATTCGAATAGGTTCTCACCTCTTCAAATCCAGAAATTTAATTGCGGAACACGCTTACAGTTGTTCTTATAAAATTACTAATATTGGCTCTAAATCATAAATAAAACACCTCATTCTAACTTATTTACATTTCGTATAATATATTTTGAGTGTCCACCGCTGTGGTCTCGAGGTAGCGTGCTGCCTTGTCACGCAGCGGGCCCGGGTTCGAGATCCGGTCGGGACAGTTTTTCTGGGTGAGGTTTTTATCGGGGTTTTTCCTCACCTGTAAGACAAATGTCAGGAAAACTTTAAGGCCCAAACGGTCCCCGAAATCATATGGCCATCATCCTTATCATCATCATCCTTATCATTATCATCATCACCATCATCCTTCACCGGTGTGGAAAGCAACGGGAAGCTACCACACCTACACAATTCCCTAGTAAAGCTGCAAGCATAGCATGAAAATGCTATGATTGCAGTGAAGGACCTGCCTTCGGACAGAATTACTATGGATGGATATTTTGAGTATGTTTCGTCTTTGTTATATTTTAACACAGTTGAACCCGTAGAAAATCCGTCACGCAGGAGTCACGTACATTAAGTGGATTCCTCAGAAATTCGAAATTATGATTTGACATTTCTGGTTTACACAATACTTTTTTTTGTTAGATTCTAGAAACTGAATTTCTGATTCCAGCTTATTTAAAAGTGAAAAAAAATTCTTAACCGTAAGAATGCCATTTGCATATTGTATAATTTGTCAAAAATTCAGATGATATCTATTGAAGACCATTGAAAAGATGGAAGGACCAATTTGACCTATAATGAGATCGGAACAGGCCATTGGACTTAATCCTTGTTGTTGTTGATGATGATGATGATGATATCTATTGATTACTATACGCAGTACTTTAATAAAAGTATTAAATTAAAGCTATATGTCTTATAGTATACATTGCCAATTTAAGGGTTAATTTAATAATAATAATAATAATAATAATAATAATAATAATAATAATAGTAACTAGGACTTTATTAGACTAAACGTAAGATACATACAATGTTATTTAAAAATATGGCTCGTACGGGCAGTAAGCCGTACGTTCTGTAAATCAGTACGTTACAATAAGTTAATGTTTGGTAATAATATAACTTGAAAAACACAATATTACAATTAGATAACAATACAATTACATTATACATTAACTTGGTTATGTACAATTATTAAGAATTAATGGTAATGCAATTTAACATATTTATTTATGCATGAATGAGTGTTGTTCTTATATTCCGCGTCTTGTCCGGAAATGTACCCACGTTTATTCAATTTTCTAGGCTTACCATTAACTCGTAGCATACCAATCTTTTACGATTTGAATTTAGAAATCTTTCCGGTAATAACTGCCGCCTCCAATATTCCAAATCGTTACATTTTCCTAATATATGTATCTCGTCTTCAACGCTCCCGCATATCGGACTTATTCGCATATCGTGATCGTCGCTATTTTTAAAAAAATTCAATGCCCTTAGCCTAAACCAAGCAAGCCCTAATCTCTCTTTAAATCCTAGATTGTCACTTGTTTTAGGTCTCTTTGTAAAAACAGTGAGCGTTTTCCCGCTTATTCGGCGAAGATATTTTGTTTGTTTATATCTAAGTACCTCCTTCTTATTTTTCCCAACACATTCTTGCGATTGTCAGTCCCTTTTTCCCATACCCAACCCATCTCAATCTTTTGGAGTTTTTTCCTAACCTCGTCTGCCCAGAATTTCACATTAGCGTTCCTAATTTGGTGGTCGTAACAAATTGCTCTGAGCATTGTTTGTTCACCTTGGATTAGCCGCAACCAGTATTTCAGTACACGAATTTTGCAGTTTATGTCGTCCTGAAATGACCCAAATTCATATACAATTCCACAGTTAGAAACGGCCTTACTAAGTCCTGTAATATATTTTAGAAAATGCGTAAATACCTTATTTAGTATTTCCGTTCTTTGAAAACCCCAAATCTCACTAGCATAGTGCATTACTGGCATCACCATCGCTCCATACATCTTTTTTAACGTACTAACTGGAATATCCGGCACTCTACCCAGAATACTATTACGTTGTTCCCTCCCTTTGAATAATGCTATATCAATACGTTTCTTCCACTTTCCGTTCATTTTCAACGTCGTGCCAAGATAAATTTAAATATACGGTACATATTGCGACGAAGTACTCGTAAACAAGACGATTTATCTAGAGCGACTTTTTTAATTTCATGTTTTAATAAAACCTCCATTTCCATTAGTCGTTTTTCAAAGATTTTTTTAATAATATTTTCCTCTTTTATGCTAGTAGTGAGTTTGGTTACAAAACATCGAACATTGCGATCGCTAGAGCGATTTTTAAATTTTCGTTTCTGGTAAACTCCTACTTCCGATGACTTGATTTATCAGGTTAACGAATTCAACTTTCAATAACTGATTATTATATACCAAGTTTGGCTCTGGACTAAATAACATGCAGCCCCTAGATATACATGTATACATACATTTTAATCGCAATGATTTTCGGTGTCTACTAGATAGAATTTGCGAAGATTTGTAAAATAAAAAAAAAGTTTTCATGAGACCAATCCTAATAACTTCTTTAATTTCGGAAATCGTTAAAAAAGAATAAACCTACGAGGTGTCAGTAAAAAAAAGACTCTGGCATCATGTAGTTACCGTCAGTCCTGCTAAAAAAAAACAACAATGACAACAGTTTTATTCAAAATAATGACTCTTGTTAACACCCTACGTCATTACCATCGTAATTTAAATATGGTTGGAAAATAATTACTAATGTTTCCAGTGACTTTTTTTTCATTGTTTTGAATTGTTCTGCGTGTCTTTTAATCCACGACACCAAACCCATGCATTTACTTCACTTCCCGAACGAAGCTATACACAGGTTGTGCCATGATATTTAGGGCAGTATGGTTAGATGATATCTCTCTCTGAAGATAAAATATGGCTTGACCACACCGGATACTAAGAGATAGAATGAGCACACCTTTATGCACTTAGATATTTCTAGAATGATTGAGAACGCCTCTTATCAGAGATTGGTCACAGTAATAGAAAAAAAAATTATAAAAATGTAGCGATATGACTATAATTCTTAAACGCCTATACGTAACAATACATTAATATATTCCAGTACAAATATTACTTTAATTTTTTCTGCAAAAAATATACTATTATATCAAATTGTATACATTAAAATATTTAACAACAATTAGGCCTTTTTCAATACAAGTGTTTTATTATTATATTTTTAATAATATTTAGTAATAACTAGCTAATACCCAGCGTGCGCTGCTACGCATAAATAAATTAATATTAATGTGCTTTTATGTATAGTTGAATAAGTAAGAGGAAACATTTATATCGTAATTATTTTCAGATATCCTGTGCTGTTTACCCGGCGTTGCCCGGGAATCTACTCATCCCGATCTTCTTGTCATAAACGAGCTGAAATACAAAAATTAATGTACTTCTTATGATGAGATGAATAAGTAAAATGAAGAATAATTATAAATGTATATCGTAATTATTTTAAGATTCCCCGTGCTGATTACCCGATGTTGCCCGGGAATCAACTAATCTCGATGTTCTTGTCATAAATGAGTTAAAGACAAAATTCGTTATTGTGAGTTATCCGTAAAAGAATACCCGCCATGTGCTGCTATGCGTGCACAGGAATCTACGTACTTGTCTCGATCTTCTTGGCATCAATGAAAGACAAAAATGGTTATTGTGTGTTATCCGTAAGAGATAAACATATGCTGTCGTGGACGTTTTTGTAGAGCGTTTTGAGATATTCAATTCTGTGTACATTAATTTTGTGTATTTGTCATGGTTTAGGCAGCATAAGCCATTTTAGCGTCCACAAAGCTACTTTTTTCACGTTGTCCACTACAAAGGACGATTTTAAGGGTGTACGAGTTAAGTATCGCAACTCTCTTATAGCCTATATTCATCCCGGGAATCTCCTGAACATTTTCAAAACGCCCCATCACAATCGGATCTACGGTATGGCCGCGCATAAAGTACAAACAAACAAACAAACATTAATTTTTATATATTAAGATTTAAATTTTCAAAATGTACATTTATGACATTCAGATTTCTTGATAGAATCAAACTTCTTTTTATTTATACAACATAATATAGCCTATAAATTTAAATGCATTTCACTATATAATTTTAAACGAATGCAGAATAGTTTAGAGAGAAAAATCTGTAAAAAATATTTAATTTAAAATGACCGAGTTACCTTCCACTAAACCAGTTAGGAAACACACATAAAATGCATTTATACACTACAATTAAAACTCAAACTAATATTAAAGAGGCTTCCTGCAACGGGTAATATACCCTTGCACTTAAAATACAAACAATTGATACAGTATTACTGTGGTTATATATGTATATGTGAATACAAAAATATAGAAGCAGAAAAGGAGTAAGAGTTTGGGATGAAGAAATAGAATTAGCAATCAAAGAAATACAAAATGCATATAAACAGTGGCTTCAACAAAAAAACAAATTAATCTAGAAAACAATGTGTTGAAAAAAAAGGAATATAGCCAAACAAATTATTAGGACAGCTCATCAACATTCTTGGAATATTTTTATAAGTGAAATAGAACACGATATTCATGGCAGACAAAATTTTTCATATAAAGTTATAAAACTTTTAAATAAATCAGAAAAGAATACTACACAAATATATGTTATTAACAAAGATATATGGATAGAACACTATAAAAATTTGTGGTGTAAAGAAGGAAAAGAAGAAGATGAAGAAAAACAAGAATTTATATTCAGATAATAAAAAAGGAGAAATTCAAACTCATATGATTACATTTGATGAACTTCAAGAATCCTTAAAATAAATCAAAAATAGGAAAGCAGCTGGTCCTGATCAGATACATATGGAGCTTCTAAAATATGGCGGAACATTTTATATTGGAGAATATTGCATTTATTTAATGAGTGTTGGAGAAACTGTGGAGTACCAGAAAGTTGGAATATATGAGTGTTTAAAAAAGGAGATACAAGAAAATGTAAAAATTATAGAGGAATTAGCCTACTTAATTAAATTTATAAATTATATGAAGATGTATAAAGCATCAGGTTCAGATGAGATCCCAGCAGAACTGATAAAATCAGGGGGAGAAAAATTGATGGACAAGATACGCTGGTTGCTTAGTATGATTTGGCAAAAAGAAGCTCTTCCAGATGAATGGAAGGAATCAATTATCGTACCAATTTATAAGAAAGGAGATAAAACTGATTGCAACAACTATAGGGGCATCTCATTACTTTCAACTTCGTACAAAATTCTAACAAATATACTAGTAAGCAGACTTACTCCCTATATTGATGACATTCTAGGAGATCATCAATGTGCATTTAGAAGAAACAGGTCTACAACAGATCAGATTTTTAGTATAAGACAGATTTTAGAAAAGAAATGGAATATAATGGTACTGTACATCAACTATATGTAGACTTCAAAAAAGCATATGATTCAATTAAGAGGGAGAAGTTATATAGTATCCTGCTGGAGTTCGGAATTCCCAAAAAGTTAGTTAGACTTATACGAATGTGTCTAAATGGCTCAACGAGTAGGGTGCGTGTAGGCAAACAGTTTTCAGACACTTTTGAAATCCAGAATGGGTTGAAACAAGGAGATGCACTATCTCCTCTACTATTTAATTTTGTACTAGAGCATGCCATTAAATCTTTAGAGAATGAGGAAGGCTTACAACTGAATGGTATTAATAAGCTGTTAGTTTATGCTGATGATGTAGTACTACTGGCCGATAGCGAGGAGATACTAAAGGCCAACACGCACACACTATTGAGTAACACTAAGGGAATTAGGACTGGAAGTAAATATCAGTAAAACTAAATATATGGTCACACGTAGAAATACATTATATAATGGAAATGGACAGCTAATGACAAATGAGGGAATTTTGAGGAATTGGCTGAATTCAAATACCTAGGAACAATAATCACAAATAGGAATGAGATGCACAAAGAAATTAAACATAGGCTCATTCTGGAAATGCATGCTATTACGCATTGCAGAGACTTTTGATGTCCCAACTCCTTTCAAAAAACGTTAAGCTGAAAATATATAAAACTATTATTCTACCAGTTATATTATATGGGTGCGAAACATGGACTCTTACTTTAAGGGAGGAAAGGAGATTACGAGTATTTGAGAATAAAGTTCTTAGGAAAATTTTTGGACCAAAGAGAGATGAACAGACAGGTGAATGGAGAAGACTACTTAACAATGAACTACATGGTCTTTATAGGAAGCCAGATATAATAAGAACAGTTAAGTCCCGTAGACTGCGATGGGCAGGACATGTTGCGCGTATGGGGAATGAAAGACGTGCATGGAAACTTCTTGTAGGAAAGCCAGAAGGAAGACGCCCAGTTGGTAGGCCAAGAATGAGGTGGGAGAACAACATTAACTATGATTTGAGGGAAGTAGATTATACAGGGAATGATTGGAAAGCATTAGCTCAGGATAGGGATGTATGGAGAGCTTATGTCCGCGCGGCCATGAACCTACGGGTTCGATAGTGCCAGTGAGTAAGAGTAATTATATGCAAGGATTATAAATAAAAGACTTAAAATAATAGCAGACGCAGTACTAGAAGAAGAATAAAGTGGCTTTAGAACGGGGCGATCAACAACAGATAATTTATTCATATTACAGCAAATATTTGAAAATAAAGGAGAGAACATAACCTATAGACGCATGTTGCTTTTATTGATTTTGAGAAGGCATTCTATCGTGTTGATAGATATAAGTTATGGAAAATTATGTAAATACCCCGCAAAATTAATTTATGTGATAAAACGTTTATATGAAAAATCTCAAATTATAATACATATAGGCATATCAAAGACCGAACCAATTTTAATAAACAGAAGTGTAAGAAGGGGATATAGTTTATCACCTACCCTTTTTAATTTATATATTAATGACATCACCCAAAATTGGAAAAGTAATGTTAATGTAATTATGAGAACGGACCATTTAAAAATATTAAATATTTTAATGTCTGCTGACGATGTGGTTATTATTCAAGAAAATGGAAATAATTTGCAGTACTCTTTACATCAATGAAATTAGTTATGCCAAGAATATAATTTGAAAATATCAAAGGAAAAAACAAAAATAATGGCATTTTGGGGAAGTGAACATATAAGATCAAAAATCATAATAGACAACAAATCTCTGGAACAAGTAAGACAAAAACTGAAAGAGGCGTAAATGTGAAACTGTAAAGATTTCAAATAATATGTGGAACTATACATAGAGCATAAAAGAACATAACAAGAAGAGATACTGAAGTTTTATAAAATATTGGCAGTTCCTGTATTACTTTTTGGGAGTGAAACTTAGATAATGATAAAAAAATTACAAAGTAGAATGCAAGCGTAGAAATGAACTTCCTTAGAAGATCAAAAGGCTGCACAAGAATGGATCGGTTAAAGGATGAAGGTATAAGAACAGAGTTAAAATATATTTATATATATATATATATATATATATATATAAAATGAAAGAATGTAGAGAAAAATGGTTTAGACATATAGAAATAATGAACATAACAAGATTACCAAAAGCAGCATTTAACTACAAGCCAAGAGGTTAAAGGAATGTGGGAAAGCCATTGAAAAAATGGACAGAACACCTGTGAGACGGAACAGGCATTTTGCTTAGCCCGTGAAGTGAAGAAGAAGAAGAAGAAGAAGAAGAAGATGTGATTTATCAAGTAACTAATGATATTATGATACTACCGTAGATATTTGATAAATTACATTAATTTTTGTTTGAAAGTCACTATTGTCCGGGAACTCCTGATTTTTACTGGCAGCAAATAAAAGAAAAGCGAGAAAGTGAAAGAAGAAGAATAATGAAATGATTTGTGATAGGGTATATTTAATATTTCAGGGAACTCAGATTTAGTGTTGACGTGATGAAATCTGAAAGCAAGCTGACATATCTGTGGAGAGAGGTGTGCATAATTTGGAACAGTAAAGTAAGAGAATATCAAGTTGTTCTGTCACTCCGCTTGCGCTATGACAGTGATTCAAATGATGCAGAAATCTGGTCATATCTTCGGATATGTATAATGTAAACATTATGAATACGTTGAAGCTTGTTTGACAGTTTAGTGTTCAAGTAAGTCAGCAATAAATCACGTAAGTCGAAATATGACGAGTGCATTATCTAATGTCTGAGTTATGGGGGTAAAGCGTATTTCAGATGATGAACAGAATGAATTGTAGGAAAAATTTATTGCATATATATACTTCACATGATAACTCCAAATCAAATTATTATAAAAGTAAAATCCAATATTCTTGATTCCCAGGTAATATTGAATCGGAGTACCGTCTAATACAATGGGATGCTAATTTTCAGTGTTAAGAATAATAAATAGTATTTTTGCGCGATAGTGCGTTTTGTCATACTTACAGCAAAACCATGATTGAAAGTTCAACTTCCTACATTTCGGGGATGCCAACCTAAATAACTATTCTGTAATATTACATATTACAAACCATGTGCGGAAAGTGAAACCACTGCCATTTGTAAGTATACTACGTACAATGTATATACAATCATATATTCAAAAGGTAGCGTTAATATACATTATACGAATCAAAGCACTGCATTTTAAACGAACTGTAAAAAAAAATGTCCTACTACTTTATTTGAAACAATATAAAACAATAAATACGTACTTGCCGCCATATTGTAATTGATAGGTGTCACGGCCTCCTGTAGTTTCAACTAATAAACACTGCTCATACTGTTAACGCTAGTCAGTTGTTAATAAAAGTAAAATGATTCCACTACAGGCCATAGGATACCCTTGGGGTGGTAGAAGGTTAAGGCTGCCACTTTTTCCAGACAATCAACACTTAATGCCAGCCGGGTTGTGAGCCCTGCGAGACGGCCGTATTTGCCCCAGAAGAAGCGTCTGATACACATTTACGTTAGAGGTTGAGTGAACCCCCAGGGCCACGATGCCACCAGATAGTTTGGATCTGTTTAAAAATCCAGACCCCACCGGAACTTAAACCCTCGACCTTCCGGTTTGTAGAGCACAGCTTTAGCCACTATGTTACGGCTAATGAACGCAATATTTCCAACAAAGATATTATTTTACTATTATTTTTGAAAACACCATCGCGCAAAAAAAAAATTTACAACTCACGTTTGTGAAGTGTTTTACAGAATCATGGAAATTAAAAACATCGGTATCTCTCAGTTTTTAAACATTTTCCTCGATTCTGTAAAAACCACTTCCCAACCTCGCATCGTAATATACTATTATGCCCAAGTATTATAGATTGTGATCTATTTGCATTTAACAAATTGCAGATATACGAAGGACGTATTGAGGTGCGATAGCGACTTTTTAATTCATACCCAAATGGTAGTCAATGACCAATCATATTTCAATGAATTTTGTTTTACAACCAATCACTGTCGTGTTTCACCTGCAATTTATCAAATAAGTTTATTATATTAAAGAAAGCTCCTCCTTTTTAACATTCTGAATAGGCCAGAGCATTGTTTTGCAGCGAATGAATCTCTAAAAATATAGCTACCAGATTGTAGTAGTAGTAGGACTTTATTAGACAAAAAGTAAGATATTTACAATATTATTTACAAATATGGGTCGCACGGGCAGTAAGACGTATGTGCTGTTGACAGTCCGTTACAATAAAGTAATAATTGCTACTAGTGTGAAGAAAAATAAACAACAAAAAAACAATAACATTAAAATTACATAAAGAAAACGCAATAATGTTACATTTAAATAATAACACAATAGCATTATACACTAAAAAAAGCAATAACATTACAATTACATAAAGAAAACACAGTAATATTAAAATTAAATAATAGCACATATATATATATATATATATGTAGTGCACGAATATAAACAGATACTGCTTGCGGGATATAATATAAAACATTTGTAGCAATTGATTATACCACAAAAAACACTCTTTGCACTTTTTTAATCGTATTATTTCCCAGCAATAACTTTCCAGAAAAATAAATTCGACATATTTACATCTTAGGACATCAGAAATTAATTAATATACAGTTTGGTGAGTTTCATTTTTTCTCCTCTAGGGTGCATTCTTACAATATTGCGATTGTATTTGGCAATAAATATGATCTGGTTGCAGTGAAAAAAATGAATGTGTCATTTGTTTCAAAGATCGCCGTTCACATTAAATATATAAATATTTTAAAATAACTATATTTAAATAATGATTTGTGAGTAAACAGCTTAATTATATTTGTTACATAGTCCTAACAAATATCACTCTTGATTTCAAAATTCTCTAGATAAATTGGAAATCACTCGTGGCATTACTTATGGTAAATCAATATGGAGGTACAAATAATTGTAATCTGTTCTACAGAGTAAACACCTCATTTATACTATATCTACATCCACTTTCAGGTAAACACCAACTCGGCTAAATATGCATGAGTTAATTGACTGATTCGGGGCACGCCGCGCCGTTGCGTAGTTGGTTAAGGCAATACGCTACAAAACGAATGATCGAAGATTTGAGTTCCGGTGGGTCAGGGTTTATAAACTGACCCATATATTCTGGTGGTATCAAGGTCGTGGGATCGACTCAGCCTCTGAGTACGAGACACTTGTTCAGAGGGAAAGGCTACAGTAATGCAGGATTTGATATCAAGTGCATATTACCTAGAAAAAGTGGGAGTCTTAACCTCGTACTACTCCTAAGAGTCTGCTATGGCCTGTAGGGAGATCACTTTACCATTAAGTGACTAAATACCATACTAGTAGTCACTAGTAATTTGGATATCACGTAGCCTAGTTGGTTTCAGAATGCAGCACAGTGGGCGATGAATAGTCTTCGCCACCTCTTAGTAGTAGTACTGTAATTTGTATATTATGTATGTATGTATATATGTAAGCCCATGTTTTCCCTTAACAGAGATTTAGGCGCTCTCCCCCTACAGGGAAGAATTTGAACCATACTAATATAGTTACACTTTTCGTATAGATGTTATTTGAGTGGTCCGTGGTCAGCGTTCCGCTCATACTGACATCTAGGAAACCAAGGTAGTACTAGGACGGGAAAGTTCGGTAATTTTGCTTAGATGCCTTTTCCTTCAGGTTTAAGGATCATTTACGAGCCTGAAAATCTTCAGACTCGGGACCCACGGTTTAAAGTCATTCCCACAGGACTTGCTCCAAGGATTTTTCCATCCTAAAAAATCCATCGACCTCGGCCAGGTTTCTACCCGCGACCATCGGGACCAGAGGCAAGGAGCATAACCACTAGTCCATCGCGGCCGACTGTATAAATTATATTAATTTTAAATCTTATTATGGACCATAAATTCAAATACCTAGGAACAATAATTACAAATAGGAATGAGCTGCACAAATAAATTTAACTTAGGCTCAATTCTGCAAAAGCGTGCTATTATGCATGACACATACTCTTGACGTGCCAACTCCTTTCAAAAATCGTTAAGCTGAAAATATATAAAACTATTATTCTCCAGTTATATTAAATTGATGCGAAACATGGACTCTTATTTTAAGGCAGGAAAGGAGATTACAAGTATTTGAGAATAAAGTTCTTAGACCAAAGAGAGATGAACAGACATGTGAATGGAGAAGACTCCATAACAATTAACTACATGGTCTTTATAGGAAGCCAGATATAATAAGAACAGTTAAGTCTCGTAGACTGCGACTGGCAGGACATGTGGCACGAATGGGGATTGAAAGACGTGCTTCCAAGCTTCTTGTAGGAAAACCAGATGGACAACGCCCAGTTGATAAACCAAGAATGAGGTGGGATAATAACATTAACTATGATTTGAGGGAAGTAAATTATACAGTGAATGATTGGAAAACATTAGCTCAGGATAGGGATGTTTGGAGAGCTTATGTCCGCGCGATCATGACCATAATAAATATGACTTCTAATCTCTTCTTCTTGCAAGGATTAAACTTTATGGTTCGTTCTGGCTCCAAGTATTATAGCTGCTGTGTACATCTCTTTCGTGGTCGGCGCTGCGCTCGTAACAAAGTCAGGGCATACATTATAATTACTGCCAAGCTCCAAATGACCAAAATATTTGTAGCAATTCAAAATATCCATCCATAGTAATTTTGACCGAGGTCAGGTCCTTCACTGCAATCATAGCATTTTCATGCTATGCTTGCAGCTTTACCAGGGAATTGTAGGTGTCGTAGCTTCCCGTTGCTTTCCATACCGATGAAGGATGATGATGATGATCATGATGATAATGATAAGGGTGAGGATGAGGATGATAATGATGGCCATATGATTTCGGGGACCGTTTCGGCCTTAAAGTTTTCCTGACATTTGTCTTACAGGTAAGGAAAAACCCCGATAAGAACCTTACCCATAAAAACTGCCCGGACCGGTGATCGAACCCGGACCCGCTGTGTGACAAGGCAGCACGCTACCTCGAGACCACAGCGGTGGACTATTCAAAATACGATGTTTTTAATTTCAATAAACTGAATGCAATATATATTTTTTTTTGTTATTGTAACAAAAGTAACACTTCTCGTCGCCTAAATGCTGATCTCAACAAGTACTGCCAGGTAACTGATGGCATGGACTTGGTAGAATAGGAAAGGAGAGACCAAGTGCCAGACGTCTTACTTGAACGTGTACAGACAATATTTTACCATGTACTCTACTCGCTAGAAACACGTAAGTTAAGATTGCTCCATTTTATTGTGTTATTATAAGAAATTAGAGCAAAAAAATAGGTTAAATACATTTATATCTATGTTAATTCTCCATAATTAATACGATTTCTCTTTGAAGAAGCGAGTTAATTCATCTTCAGAAATGTTTTTAAATTGTTACAAAATCCAAGATGATTTCTTCTTTCAATATTAATGACTAACTCTATAATTGTATTTTGTTCATCTCGTATTTTCCATCCGCTTTTTTATTCTGAAAGACGCTTCTTCGACTGTCAGCTGCTTCCTCTCTTCATTTGTTACATGGAAATCGCGACTCAACTGTCTTTTCTACTTCATCGCGTTTCTCGTTCTTTATTTTTAACATTAATTCTGTTTCGAACTTTAATTTTAATTCTGTTTTCAAACTAAGCTGTAATCCATCATTATTATGAAATTATTTATCATTTTAAAAATAACCAACTTTTACTAACTTCGTGTGATAAAGCGAATTAATAAAAAGTTTGTTTGTTGAATTTAGTTAGATTGATGCGTACAACTTAATATTTCTCTTCGCTTTTAATATAACTTTCTCGGCGTCACTGTTTGTCTAATGTAATCAGTGAAGTTGTACAAACACGGATTCAATAACAGCTTTTCTAGTGCTTTTTAATTTTTAACAAATTGATTTCAATAATTATGAATTTGATATTTTAAAGTTCGGTTAGAATATTGGTTAACTGAATATAGAGAAAGTCAAATGCACAGATTCCAGTGTGCAATTAAGCAAATATTATTTGAGACACAAAATCAAATTATAATTTTTACTTTGTGTGCGTTGAATAATATAGCAATCGGTGATGGATACATAATGAATTAAATTATAACTCTTGCTGTTATAAATTGGCGTTTAAAACGAAGAGCAGAAATATAACTAGAGACCATCTGAGGATAGTTTTTTTTTTCAAACGCATGTTCAAAAATATCTAATTCGTATTGAATGTTGTATAAATAGCAATGAAACGTGCAATCGTAGTTAGAGAAGCTGCCAGAACTAATTAAAAATTAGTTCGATGCTCTCAGAAACTTTAATTGTGCAGCGTCTTAATGACTTGAACTTTTTCAAACTGGAGCAGGGTCTACATAAATGTACAGTAACTTTAAATGAAAGAAAAAGCATACTTAAAAAATACTGAATTATTTAAATAATTTCAAACTGTTAAAATACCTGTGTAATCAGAGTTTGAATTGTTAAAAAGAACTTTGATCTAAAACTATTAATGAATCAAATGTGATCAGGTGGGATATATTTAATTCGATATATAGAGTGAACGGTAATTTCACCGGCAAACTTCAGAGACGGATTCCTTACTGGAAATGAAGGAAAGAAGGTCCTATAAACATGTGTCCGGGAATTAACGATGTGAGAGCAACAACAACAAATCGTTCCGGCATACAATAAATAGCATAAATGCATCCATGTCACAACAGATGTTCAAAGTGGCCTCCATGGAATGAAATGCACGCATCTCACACTTCGTATCATGGATTGCCTCACTCTTTCGTATGTTCCGGTCTCTCTCCGAATAGCATCACAGGCGACGTGGACACGCTGTTGAAGGGTATGTACAATAGGAACTGGTTCAGCATACACAACACTTTCCAGATGTCCCCAAAGGTAACAATCCAGGGAGTTTAAGTCCGATTATCTAGCAGGCAATGCAACAGAGCCTAGAAAATAATGTCATTATTCAGGGCCGTCTACAGTTGCAACGATGCATTTATGGACACTTATTCATAGGATATTTATTTCCTCCATTTACAGTCAGGAATCAGTCCCTGCAGTTTGTTGGTGTAATTAAAACTCACCCTGTAGATTGCAAATGGATTTATGGTATCACTATAAAAGTCACTGATAGCTGACCTGCTGTTAGAGGTCCTTGCGTAGGTATCCAGGGGTTGGTTCGAAGTCCGACTACCGACAAGCGGATCTATAAGCCGAAAGCGCAGAATGAGCCACTCGGATCGAAAAAAGGACATATCACAAGTATCAATTGACAGTCCAGCAGTGCGAGGTTAGTCTGGTGAATATGTTTCAGTGGAAAGCACGCCGTTGTTGCGCATGTACTATGTCGTGACCTAATTTATTACAATGATTGATTATATGTTGAAACATTCAGGCGACCCCGATGATCAGTGACATGGGGCATTTGCACTACATTGTGAATATCTGCGATCCTCCTCTATCTTGGGCCACACATTTTTTTTCTTTTGGCATTTGCTTTGAATATTTTGGGCTTTCTTCTTGTGACACGCAGCAACAATACTCCATCCCTCACATCTGTACAACAGCATGCTCCAGATCACAGTTTTGTATAGAGCGATAAAGGTAAACAAATAAATGGAATGTTTACTAACCGAGAACTTCGTTTCCCAACCCAAACCAGTAATTCAATTGAATGATTCCGAAATACCCCTCTTGATTCAGTGAGACAATGTAGACTACTTCAAAATAGGTATAAAATTGTAATCGCAACTTATGATTTTTGTAGGATACGCCGTATTGAATTTTGAACGTATGCTTAGAATCCTAATTGCTAATAGATTTGAAATACTGGAATCAACAGATGAGAATTAGAAAACAGAAGAAGAAATTTATTTAAATGAAAAATAGGAGGCTATGAGAAGTTATTAAATTGTCAGCGTCAGAAACAGTTGGTTATTCAAAAAAGCTGATAAACAAAAAATGGTTTGTTGAGGAATGTGCCGACATTGTAAAGAAATGAAAGCAGGCAAAAATGAATTGGCTACACGAGCCAAATGAAGAAAATATAGACAATTTAGGTAGTATTAGATGGAAAACCACAGATTATTAAATAGTATAAAGTGAGAATATTTGAAATAGAATATTAATTTTCGTGAAATTAATGCAAACAATAGAAACATCAGAGAATTATATCAGGGAATTAGGTTAGAGAAGAACAAACATAATTATGAATGAAAATGGGGATATGATTGCAGATTCCAAGAGTAAATTGAATAGATGGAAAAGTTACTTTAATCAGCTATTAAATATGCAACAACTACAGGTGCATCTCATTACTTTGCACTTCCCACAAAATTCTAACACATATACTAGTAAGCAGACTTACTCCCTATATGAATGACGTTGTAGATCATCAATGTGGATTTAGAAGAAACAGGTCTACACAGATCAAAGTTTTAGTATAAGACAGATTATAGAAAATAAATGGGAATATAATGGCGCTGTATATCAACTAGTCTATATGTAGACTTAAAAGAAGGCATATGATTCAATTAAGAGGGAGAAGTTATGTAGAAGCCTTCTGGAGTTCGGAATTCCTAAAACGTTAGACTTTTACGAATGTGTCTACATGGCTCATGGAGCAGGGTACGTGTAGGCAAAGAGTTTTGGGATACTTTTGAAAGTCATAATGGGTTAAAGCAAGGAGATGCACTATCTCCTCTTCTATTCAAATTTTACTTGAGCATGCCACCAAAACTTTCGGGAATGAAGAAGGCATAAAACTAAATGGGATTAATAGTGAGGAGATATTAAAGGCCAACACGCACACTCTATTGAATAACAGTATGAAATTGGAACTGGAAGTAAACAACAATAAAAGTAAATATATGTTCACACATAGAAATATATTACATAATGAAAATTGACAACTAATGACAAATGAGGGAAATTTCAAAGAAGTGGCTGAATTGAAATATCCAGGAACAATATCTAGAAATTGGAATGAGATGCACAATGAAATTAAACATAGGCTGAATTCTGGAAATGCATGCTATTACGCATTACAGGGACTCTCGACGTCCCAACTCCTTATAAAAAACGTTAGACGGAAAATATATAAAACTGTTCTTCTGTCAGTTTATTATATGGATGCGAAAAATGGTATCTTACTTTAAAGGAAGAAAGCATATTACGAGTATTTAAAGAAAAAAAATTGGCCATAAAGAAATGGACAGGTGAATGGAGAAAGCTTCCTAATAATGAGTTACATGGTATGTATAGGGAGTCATATATAATAAGAACAGTTAAGTCTCGTAGACTGATAGGCAGAACATGTGGCACAAATTGAGAATGAAAGAGGTGCATGGAAGCGATTTGTAGGAAAACCGGAAGGAAAACTCTCAGTTGGTAGACCAACAATGAAATGGGAGAATAACATAATGCATGATTTGAGGGAAATAGATTATACAGGGGATGATTGGAAAACATTAGCTCAGGATAGGGATGTAGGGACAGCTTATGTCCGCGCGGCCATGAACCTACGGATTCGAAAGTCAGTGAGTTTGTTAGTTAGCTTGGAATCCTTGATACTTGATTCAAGGGCTCGAAAGGAAGATTGCTTCCCCCCCTTAATGATTTGGCTCAGAGACACTAATGTTAATATCGTTTTGTGCTGTAGTAATATTGAAGCCTTCCCAATTCCAGACGCAAACTCTGCTCAATGAAGTTTCACAAATAGGCTACAACACAAACTGTGATTCGCCACTGCGATTTCCGTAAATAATGTTCACTAAAGTTGTGACGTTTCCCTTCAAGTTACTTCCCTTTACAAGATTATATAATCTTACATTAGTTGACTTGTAACTTTCCCGTAACCTAAGGTTTCATTTTACACATTAATTCATATGTACTGTGTTAATATCATATTCGGTGGTCTAAGGCTCTTGTACCGAGGATCGCAAGTTCAAACACGACCGGGGTCGATATATTTTTTTAGTTTAGAAAACTCTCGGGGAAAATTCGTCCCGGAAGGTCTTTAGGCTAGGGGTCTCAAGTCTAAAGGCTATTGAGATTGTAAAGAATGTAAAATCTAAATTAGAGTGTTTGGCGAAATTTAATCGGCTAGTTCCCATTCAACTAATTATCCAAAATTCCTATATGATGTATCTTTGAGGCGATGTATTAACCATGTCACTCGCTGACACCTGTAAGGAAATAACTACAAATATACTATGTTAAATAACTCCCAGTTTTCTTGTACACATGTGGGAATGTACGGGGTAAATTAATCTGTTTTAAACAATTGAAATATAAGGGATATATTTTGGAGGGTAACGGTACAAAAAGGTTAAATATTATAAGTAGTGACAAATAAAACGTAATTTAAGATCAAAACGACAAGTTTATATTTTTACGTTAATAATTAATTTAGTATCTATTTATTTTTTCTCAAACTGAAAATACTAACAGGTATGCAACATTAAGATTTGATGGAAGACAAGAATTATGCTGAATAAATTAGAATGACAGTTCGAGAGCACTGCATCTAAAGAAGTTACCCTATATTCGTTTTGTGCCAGTCAAGATTGATGCACATTCGTATGATAGGTAGTCACCGAGCATATCTCTTTTTCATGCACAATAAGTGTCAAATCGCCATCTTCGCTAAATCGTGACTGAGTTGCATCGTCCTTTTTGACTACAGTTTCAGTGAATTATAGTTTCGCTCCAATATGCCCTTAAATGATAGTTTATGATTGTTGCATAACAATTGACTTGCTGTAGTTCTCTGTTGAAAAAGTAAGTCACGTATTTCTATAGATTGGAATCGCTGCACGATTAAATATGCGGCTACAGAAGTAAGGTTTATTCTAAGCAGCAGCTGGAGTTAATTCCTTTTAGCAAGAAGATGGTAGAGTAAGTAGAGAATGGAAAATAGATACATCTCTTTGTATTCGGTGTTGGGTTAGATTGCTGACAAAAGTTGTTTGTTTTTACAAATAATTGAATTATCATAAGTAACGCCACGAGTGATTTCCAAATTATCGACAAATTCGCGAGTCAGGAAGTAAGGCGTGAATTTATCTGGAGGATTTGGAAAACAAGAGTGGCATTTTTAGGACTATTTAACGAATAAAATTAAGCTGTATACTCATAAGTCATTATTTATATATCCATCCATCCATTGTAATTCTGCCCGCGGGCAGGTCGTTCACTGCAATCATAGCATTTTCATGCTATGCTTTGCAGCTTTGCTAGGAAATTATAGGTATGGTAGCTTCCCGTTGCTTTCCACACCGGTGATGATGATGATGATAATAAGGACGATGATGATGCCTGGATGATTTTCGAGGACCTTAGGGATTTAAGTTTCCTGACATTTGTCTTACAGGTGAGGAAAAAGCCCGAAAGAAACCTCACCCAGGAGCCTGTGCCGACCGGGAATCGAACCGGGCCCGCTACGAGACAAGTTAGCACGCTACCTCGAGACCACAGCGGTGGACCTAAGATTTAATATAATCGCAAATTTTGTAGATTCGACATTTTGTTAAGTTATAGGTGGACATATTGTGGTGGATATTAACATGTCAGACTCTTTGAGTAGAAACTCTCTTAACAGATATAAGAATTCACAGATCTATTTAATTATAAGGTCCCGGCGAATAGCATTTTTAATACATAACCTAACATCTACGAGCAGTGCAACTTGTGTGTAAAGTCAAACTTTATTCAAGTTATTTTAGAGTATCGGTAATTGGGGGCACGCCGTAGCGTAGTGGTTAAGGCACTGGGCTACAAGCCGGAGGGTCAAGGGTTCAAGTCCCGTTGGGGTCAGGATTTTTAAACTGACCAAAACCCTCTGGCGCCACTATGGCCCTGGGGTCGACTCAGCCTCTAACGGAAATGAGTACCAGGCGCTTGTTCTGGGGTAAAGGCGGCCGTCACGCAGGGCTGACAACCCGGCTGACATCAAGTGCCGATTGTCTAGAAAAAGTGGGAGCCTTAACCTCCTACTACCCCAAAGGCCTCCTGAGGCCTGTTGTGGGATCTCTTTACCAGTCCCGCGCCGTAGCCGAGCGGTTAAGGTAGGAAGCCTTGGCGCAGAGCTACGGGACTTGCGCTGGTTCGAGTCTCCATGGGGGAAGAAATTTCCTCATGGTATTTCGGCCAGTATGGGACCGGTGCCCACCCAGCATCGTGAGGCAATTGGGTAGCTACAATAAGTAGCGGCTCCAGGTTGAGGAACCAGCTATAACGGCTGGGGGACTCGACATGCTAACCACATGTCACCCCTACACTGGCTGTTGATCATCTACCTCTGTGATTGACACATGTGGATGTGAAGGGCCAGCAGCCGGCTGGTAAAAGGGCAACCGCTGAAAAGTGGAAAGACCCTCAATCGGAATCGGTAATTGGTTACTTGTTAACTTAAAAGGGCTTATAGGCTATGTGTGTTTATAACTTTAAGTGATTTTATCTGCACAGAGTACGAAATTGACAATTGTTTTAATTGTAGGGCCTATTGTTCTTCACAAGTTTTACTTAGCCTACCAGTGGAGTTCAATCCATCGATGCCCGATATATGAGCCGCCGATAAAATGACACGATAATCATGAAGGTTAATACGATATGTTGGTGTAAAATGAAATGTTAGTTGTTTACGTCTTAAACTAACTGTTTGAGCGGAATATAAGCCTTCACTGAATTAACACTGGAGTATTTAATTTGTTCTTCAATGTGTAAGAAAATATTTAATTTGGCGTACAGCAAATAATATTTTGATTTATAAATGCGTAAAAACCTTGTTAGAGATTTTGTACTCTCTATGGATTTGAAGCCTTCCTTGAATAAGAATATAATCATTGAGTTGATATTTTAAACAAAAAATACGAAAATATGGATATATTAATTATTTTTAAAGTGTTTAAATTGACTCAAAAAGTAAAGAAATGTGACATTATAGTATAATGAATCTATTAAATGTTTTATACCAATTGTTCATTTACATACATCTTCCAACTTTCCACCAGTGTTATATTCTGAAATACTGTGGTCGTAATGGTGCAATAAGGGTTAAGAATAGAGAAGATGCTAATATTAGGATAATAACATTTGTAGGGAAATTATAGAGTTTAATCTCCGATCATTCAAGGAAATTTCAAGAATGTAAAGCGACCTTCGAACACATGATCATGCAACTTGCGATTTACGTACGTTATGCGGTCACTTCTCCACCGCTGTGGTTTCGAGGTAGCGTATTGCCTTGTCACGCAGCGGGCCCGTGTTCTATCCCCGGTCGGGGCAGTTTTTCTGGGTGAAGTTTTTATCGGGGTTTTTTCCTCACCTGCAAGACAAATGTCAGAAAAACTTTAAGACCCAAACGGTCCCCGAAATCATATGGCCATCATCATTATCATCATCATCATATCATCCTTCACCGGGGTGGAAAGCAACGGGAAGCTACCACACCTACAATCCCCTAGTAAAGCTGCAAAGCATAGCGTGAAAATGCTATGATTGCAGTGAAAGACCTGCCCTCGGGCAGAATTACTATGGATGGATGCGGTCACTTATTCTTGGCTGATGATTTATAAACGCCACCGAAATATGAATAAAACATGACCTTATTACATAAATTAGAACAAATATGCCCAAAAATCTAAAGATATGAGAAATATGACTCAATCAATAATCACAAGCACAATAAAAATCAATACACCTTCATGAGAGTACCTAAATGCATGTTATTTACTTACTCGAAACTCAAAATAATGGTAAAAAATTAAATATCTGTTCAACATTATATAGATTAAACATTATCTTATATCCAAGCTTAAATTATGTTAAACGATCCCTGGTAGCCAACATATCAACATGTCCATTATTTACTGGGTTGGTTATGAATGATTAACAATGAATATTGTATTCACCTTCATACTTTAAAATCACCTTTATGGACGCTTCAGTTCGTAGTTATTAGGCAACAAAACCTATATCCTATATGTTCTATAAAAACACGCTATAAATATATAAAATACAGGTTCAGCTAAACATAATATACGTTTTACTAATGATTTCATATAACTACATAAATAAACTCTCCTCGACTCTTCTGGAAGTTTATTAAAAGTTGCACCTTGGATTGCTTTTATTTTTTTTTTCCTAACGAATCGTGAAAATTACCTTCTCCGCTCATTTTTACTTTAAATTCAAATACGAAACTAGCACCCAACATTTCAGAATATAACAACAATGTTTGTTGATTAGCCCACCGCTGTGGTCTCAAGGTAGCGTGCTGCCTTGTCACGCAGCGGGCCCGGGTTCGATCCCCGGTCGGGACAGTGAGGTTTTTGTCGGGGTTCTTCTTACCTATAAGACAAACGTCAGGAAACTTTAAGCCCCAAACGGTCCCCGAACATCATATGGCTATCCCAATCATCATAATTCATATTCATCTTAGATAAGCTTAGGATTAGGGACTCTCCTGAATCAGAAAATCAATTACAAAAAGCCACACTACTGCTCAAGAAAACCATGGAGAAATGTAATCTGAAGATTTGAACAAAGAAAACAAAAATAATGGCCTTTCGGGGAAAATATTCAGTTCAAACAAAAATAGTATTGAACGGTGAAATTATCGAACAAGTACAGAGTTTTAAATATTTAGGATGTCACATATCTTACAATTGTGAAAATCATATACTTGAAAAAATTATAAAGTTCAAAATATGTGTGGGAATATTAAAAGAACACTACAAACAAAACAACAAAAGAACAATGCTAAAGTTTTATAAGTTAATGACAGTTTACATTGTGACATATGGATCAGAGATTTGGACCATGAATAGATCAGAGAGAAGATTACTAGAAACATCAGATATGAGGTTCCTCAGATGCATTGCAAGATATACTCTAAGAGACCACATTCCTAGTGAAATAATAAATGAGGCAAGAACTCGAAATGTTTAATCTAAATGAAAAAATGTAAAACTATAAACAAAAATTGCATTAACATATTTTAAGAATGGACTCTTCTAGGCTAACAAAACAAGCACTGTTGTCCAACCTCAAGGCTATAGAGATATGGGACGTCCTAGAAGACAATGGGAAGATGAATTCTGAGAGCGGAACAGTACGACGGCCTACCATGAAGATGATGATGAGGAGGAGGAGGAACTCTCCTGGCGCACCACTAATCATCATCACCCATCATTTCATCGGGGCAACGTAATCCCGCCTTCCAGGCGCCCCATTCTCAGAATTGGGTTACAATTATGCCAATGCTAGGAGAGAACACCAGAAATGTCGAAGAGGACAAACTGGGGCAATAAAAAGTTTGTTGATTTTTCATGTATTTTTTAACTTTTTATCTATGTTATAGATAAAATATTGTAGACAACAATTTACAAAATTATATTTAGTTACGGGAGTTGTAAAGCTGAAGTAGATAGCAGGTTAGTACAAGCACGAAGAGCCATAAAAATGTTGAATGGAGTACTGTGGAGTAGGACCATGTCAAACCACAGGAAGAAGAGGATTTTGAAATCTGTTGTGGAAAGAATGACTTATGGTGCTGAGGGATGGACTTGGTAAAGGGACAAAATCTAAGATCTTGGCAGTGGAGATGGATGGAATAAGACGCAGTGCCAGGGTGTCCAGGTTGGAAAGAAGAACAAATGAAAAAGTGAGGCAGATGATGGATATGGAGGAGACAGTGGTGGAAAGCATCGAAAGACGAGCTCTTCAGTGGTATGGCCATGTCAGGAGAATGGAGGATGATAGGTGGCCCAAAACTCTTTTGGAATGGTCACCTTCTGGTAGAAGGAAACGGGGCAGGCCAAGAACAACTTGGAGAGGAGAGATCCATAGATTGATGAACGACCGAGGTCTGGAGGAGGATGAATGGCGTGATCGGCAAGAATGGCGAATGGGAATACAGGTTTAACCGCTGAAAAGTGGAGAGGCCCTCAAAAGTAATAATATTTAGTTACTAGTCGTCTATGTAACTATTAAAGAAATTCAAGGTTATATTGTTTGAATAATAATAATTATAATTTGAATATGAGGGTGAGAATCATCAAGCTGCGACATAATTACTCTACTTGTGGAGAGATAAGTGATAGCAGCGTCAAGGAACGTAACTTGGCTCATTGACTTGTGTTCCATTAAGCTAGAAGACAGACAGAGTCTGTCTCAACAGTCTAAATGCAATGTTGCTGACAACTTGTAACTTGTTTCGATCTAAACTTGGATGTACCACTCTATCAGAACAGACTAGTTCCTAGCTAACCATTCAGTTAACTTCCTCACTTTGATTTTCCACAACTCAAAGATATAAAAACAAACACTGAAACAAAAATAGGGTACATGCAATTTTGTTTTATTTTCCTCGTATCGATTTATTCACAAATAGATACTCAAATAAGGCGGCTCTGTGACGCAAGCGGTTAGACGTTCGTCTCTCACTGCTGGGGTCCCGAGATCGAGTCTCGGTCACTCCATGTGGGTTCCGTGGTGGACGAAACGGACCTTGGGCAGGTTTTCCTCGGAGTTTCTTCCGTTTTCCTTTGCCACAGATTTCATTCCACCATTTGTCCATACTCATCTCATCCATTTCTTTTCATTTCGTGCATCCGCCCATGTGACGGTGTGTCAGAAGTGGTTCACAGACCTCTATAAATATAGGAGCTTCATCTCTTCTCATCCCTCGACCAGACCCTGAGTTGGACACGAATTGAGGATATATATTTTTATTTATATACTCAAATTACTATTAAATTAAATTCCCATAAGCTATTATAGTATGATATTCCACATTAATCACAATAAACTGTACATTTATCATTAGATAAGACTTATTGGAGATGCGTTCGGGTTTTGTGACTTAACAAGGCTTTATGGAATGAAACAAGAATAAATGTACTCTATGTGATATGTAGTCTCTTATAGTGTTCCTGGTTCGATACACATCAAGCGTTCACACACATGACTCAAAACGTTATTTATTTGGGCTGTGCTCAAGCCCTCAAGGAGGGACAACAACTTTCCCTCTGACCCTATTCTGACTTAAGTTAAAAAAATGTGCTCGGAACCATGACGAATATAGAAGTGTTACTCCATTAGATCATCACAGCTACATATTTTAAATTCCTGCGGTTTACTAAAGTAGACACTTGTTTTTATCAAACATGAGGTGAGGTGAAATAAATGAATGTAGATGAAAAGACATGATTTGGGAGGGAAGATATATGGAGAATGTTGGTGGGATGAAAATCGAGAAACGAGAGAATCCCGAGAAAACCTAAACAATCTCGGTGTGTCCCATAGTAAATACACCTTCGGGACCGTCAGAATTCGAACCTGAGATCCCAGTTGGAGCAGCCGCGCAGCTAGTCAATCGAGACGGATTATTTGGATTTACTAAATAGATAAATATCCGCAATTCGTGTCCAGGGATGAGATGAGATGTGTCCCTATATAGAGATATGTGAAGGGTGCCGGCCAACCACGCCTGACGCACCGTCATAGGGCAGATGAACGTAATGAAATGGAATGGGTGAGATGAGTATGGAGAAATGGTGGGATGAAATTGTGGCAGGGGAAAAGGGAGAATACCCCGAAAAAAATCTGCCCTAGCTCCGTTCCGTCCATGACGAAGCCCACATGGAATGAACGAGACTCGATCTGGGGACACCAGCGGTGAGAGGCGAGCGTCTAACCGCTTGCGTTACGGAACTCGCACAGGAAATTCATGTGGAAACCTGGTACAAGCTTCATCCATTTCGTTTCATTATGGTGCGACATGTCTGCTCAGCCGACATCCGTGGATATCAGAATTTCATGCAATGGGGACTTGCTCTCATTTTATCTCTTGACTTAACATAAGAGGTAGTTATTCAATTAGAGCAACTATTTAACTCATACCCCAAATGGGAGTCAATGACCAATCACGTTTCAATGAATTTTGTTTTACAACCAATCACAGTCGTGTTTCACCTCGATAATTATCGAATTTTTATTACTACAATAAAGAAAGCTCCTCCTTGTTTCATTTGTTTTCACTAACGTGCATTCTTACAATATTGCGATCATATTTGGCAAAAATAGTATGATCAAGTTGCAGTGATGAACAAATGAAATATAACCAAACATTTCTCATTTTTTTCAAACATCGTCGTTTACATGAATACTTTAAAATAACAATATATAAATAATAATTTGTGAGTATACATCTTAATTTTATTCGTTATAATTATAGTGCTAACAAATGCCACTCTAGACTTCTAAATCCTCTAGATAAATCCACTTGTGGTATTACGTATGGTAATTATAACTTTATTTCGGCGCACTAGGACAAAAAGAAAGTGAACAGCTCTGGGACAAAACTGTATTTTTTTCTCGCTACCAAGAATTTTAAAGTTATTAAAATTATCGGATTTTAGTAAGTATGAAATCATTCTCGGACATCACTGAATTATGTAAACCAGCATTTATGACACCTAAATAAACAATAATTCGTTTTGTCGCCATTATTAATTTCTTCATTTAATAATTTTCAGATTTTATTTATACATGAATTGAAAAAGGAATAAGAAAAAATACTAGATATTCCAGAAACCATAGGCGTCGCAAATAGTTTGACGTTAGAGCTGCTTCCCAGAAAGGCTCAGCTTTTGTGTGAAAATGTGCCGGAGAAATAAAATATAACGATAATGCATTTGTGACAAGTTGTCTACTATCCAATTATGTACTACAGCGTACCATCAAATCTTTATTGTATGAATAAGGTCTACAAATCAATAGCATTAATAAGCTGCTAGTTTATGCTAATGATGTAGTGTCTTTTATTAGGCGACAGCGAGGAGATACTATGATCTACCACGCACACACTTTTGAGTAATATTAAGAAATTAGGACGAAAGTAAACATCAATCAAATAAAATATATATTCACACATAGAAACGCATTATAAAATGGAAATGGACAGCTAATGACAAATGAAGGAAATTTTGAAGAAGTGGTTGCATTTAAATACCTACAAACAATAATTACAATTATGAATTTTTTCAAATGCCGCAGGTTTGTCTTTCGACATTCATGGTTTCTCTCCTGGCATGGCGTACTTGTAACCCACTTCAGAAGTTGGGGCGCCTGGAAGGCGGGGTTACGTTGCCCCGATGATATGATGGGCGATGATGATGATAATGGTGCGCCAGGAGAGTCCCTAATCCTAAGCTTAGCCTAAGATGAATATGAATGTTGATGATTGCGATGGCCATATGATTTCGGGGACCGTTTGGGCCTTAAAGTTTTCCTGACATTTGTCTTACAGGTGAGGAAAAACCCCGATAAAAACCTCACCCAGAAAAACTGTCCCGACCAGGGATCGAACCCGGGCCCGCTGCGTGACAAGGCAGCACGCTACCCCGGGACCACAGCGGTGGACTAAATATGAATTATATGTGCAAAGAAATTAAATGTAGACTCAATTCTGCTATTATGCATTACAGGGACTCTTGTCTTCTCAAATCCTTGTAGAAAATGTTAAACTGAAAAAAATATAAAAAATGTTATTCTCCCAGTTATATTATATGGATGCGAAACATAGACTCTTACTTTAAGGGAAGAGAAAATGTTGAGTATTTGAGAATACGGTTCTCATGATTTTTTTGTACCAAAGAAAGATATTCTGGGAGGCGAATGGACAAAGCTATATAGTAGTGAGCTGCATGATCTTTATAGGAGACCAGATATAATAAGAACAGTTAAGTCTCTTATTCTGCAATGGGTTGGATGACACAAGTAGAGGAGAGAGCTCACGAAGTCGTCCACATAACAACACAATGGACCAAGCAGCACAAACTCTCCGTATGCCCAAAGAAAACAACTGGCATGCTCCTAAAAGGCGCACTACGCCCAGCGCGCCCACCAACAATAAGAATTGAACAAAGAGTACTGCGCTTCGTTTCAGTATTCCATTAATCAAATACTCTCGGAGTAAGGCTCCCAAAAACATATGAAAATTGAACGCCTCATTATTGGAAGGACATCGCGGGCAAGGCCAAAAAAAAACCCGCTTCCACGCGATGGCCCGTCTGGGTGGACAGAATTTGGGATACCAGGCTACTAAATACGTAAGGCTATATAAAACCGCTGTGTGCCAACAGATTTATGCGGCATATGCTGACACACGGAACTATTGGGAGAGACGACCTAAAGGCATGGGCCCAAAAAGAAGCTCCTTGGCGGCACAACAGCCAGGTGCTAATACGTGTCACCAAAGGCCTCATAACAGCTGTCTCGAGAGCATGCCTTCCAGTCTTAGCTGAAAGTATTCCCAATAGACTTGTACATAGCAGAGGAGGATTCCACGACATCGTCTCCGAAGAGCGGCTTCACGTCCACATCGCAGGAAACAATCATAACTCTAGGACCTATTAAGACGAACTAGATGACACGGTGGACGCCGGCCGCATAAGAGTCTTAATTATCGACTCCCACCTCCTCGTAACAACTGGCCAATGGAATGGGAACAGGAGGCACCCATGGTCGACAGACATTTCCTAGTTCTCCCCACGAGTCCAGAAAAGCCCCGAGAATGGAGACTAAATGGATAATCCCCGGCCACTTCGACCAAAATGATCTTCTATAGCGTCATGGACGTTCTTTCCGCTCCAAAACTGCCGCGAAAGAGGACGTGCGTGAATCACCTCTCCGTGATCGGTTTGAACCCCGGAGAGGACGACTAGTCCACGTGATCTATCAATGTACCAAGTACAATGTCTTCAGGCAGGAGCTGGAGGAAGCAGCCATGATCGGTGAAACACAATTGCCGCCCGCCTTAGAATTCTGGACCGGGAAGGAAGCCTTCAAATCCCTCACCAAGTATACAAGAAGAGTCTTGGGATTAAGACGAGACGAAGACCAGCGGAGACAAGAGCGGCGTTAAAATCGTCATCAGTCTACTACTACTACTACTCCACACATATACACATACAAGCACTAAGCACATACACACACACAAATACACACATTAACACATATACACAAACAAACAAAACACACTTTATTTTAATTTTATGTAACAACTACACACTTCAAATACCCGAATTGTATATTTATTATGTATTTCAATAAAGATAAGATATAAATAGGGACATAGAGCAGACCCGGGGAGAAGGGCATTATGCCCGAGGTAACCCGGGGGGTGGTGGTGGGGCTCTAAACAAAAAAAAAATTGGTTGGTTATGTAGCACGAATGAGGAATGGAGGAGGTGTATAGAAGCTTCTCATAGGAAAACCAGAAGGGAAACGCCCAGTTGGTAGACCAAGAATAAAGTGGGATAATAATAATTAGCATGTTTTGAGAAACGTAGATTATACAGGAGACGATTGGAAAATATAACCCAAGGTTAGGGATGTCTGGAGGGCTTATGCCCGCGCAGTAATGAACTTACGGATTTGATAATGTCAGTGGGTTAGTTATGTATGTTATTTCGATACATGGCCATGTAAAATTAAAACATGAATTATTCGTAATAATAATAATAATAATAATAATAATAATAATAATAATTATAATTATAACAAATATAACTCAAGTGTAACATCATTACATCATTAAAGCTATTGAACATCCAGTTAAAAATATGTACTCGATCTTCATTATCACATAGCTATTACACGACAAATCGGAACGCTTACCTCCAGTCATAGCAACACTGTCGCTGCGTCGCTCTGACGTAGACACTAAGAAATTATTATAATCTGGAAAAAATAGCAAATGAAGCACTTACCCATCTTACTAAGGTTATTACACTGCAGTTCCTGACGCCTCGGACTGACGTGAAGCGAGTGTATGCGGGATGACTTGGTATTAGTTCGCAAATCATCCATAAACGAAGCAGGACACAGATCCGCTGTGTTCGGATAATATGCTAGCCGCAACGAAAGAATAAAGTAATGTATCATTCCATGTCGTAAATATACGTAACTCACGGGCCCAGCTCTGCAATTGACTATCTACATATTACACAATACAATCTATAACATTACGCAATTAATATAAACTGTGAACAGTAATATTTTAAATTGACTATTCATCTCATTGACCGATAATTTTGCGTCTTTCTGTTGATAAAATTGCCTCTTCCTATTCGTAATGAGATATATCTCCGCAAAATAACTTCTTTGACAAGGATATCCATTCAACAATGTACGATCGTTATGGTACAGCAAGAAATGCCAAAAGAAAACATCTTCAAAAATTACAAAAAAGTACAAATATGTTGTATAATGAATCTGTTTTATTGCTTATAGTTATTTCTCATACAATCATCTGTTATTGATTTTTCTCAAGCCAAAGAGGTTTAACAGTAAATATATGCTATTTATAACTATACAGCCGGCTTAGAAATCGCCCGGAAGTAAGATCGGAATACATAACCTCACATTTAGTAATTGTTAAACATTATAATTATTTTTAGCTCCTGATGTTGTATTATTCGTTAAATAGTCACTCTAAAACCAACGCGAGATTGAGTTTTTGATTAGACAAAATCACTCGCGAATTTAGACAAAACCATTCGCGAATATGTCGCTCGTAATTTTTTCAGAAAAACAGAACCTCTTGTTAGATTACTGTTGATAAATTAATACAATATTCGCCGTTAATGCTATACATTTTACATCTTTGAACAAGTAATTGTAATTATATTTGAACATTTTATCGAATACTATTTTCCGTGCGCTACGCACCGTTCACGGGATGGAAATATGTGATGTGGTCGAATTTACTAGAGTTTTATTTACTTCCTCATCATGCTTTCTCTACGGCTAGTATATACATTTATAAACAACTACCTATTTATTCAGCTTTAATTTTGAAAGCAATTTCACAAGAGGAATTAAAGGATATGAGCTCACACTTTGTTAAAACCCCATTAGAATTAATGTAATGTGGCGGTACGATAACATATGTAACAAACGTAAGTGATTATTACAGTTGTTATAAATTGAAATCCATGAATGCATTCGCTTGAATTGACGGGTTATACACCGGTATTTCAGAATTTACGGGCAGATGACTTGCTTCAAACCGCTATGCGATGACAGGTTACAAGCACATCGCAAAAATTACGACATTGTAATATCAAATAGATTGGAAAAATAGCATCTTGATAGAGAATGATTTGAGAACACTAAAAGAAAATGAAATGTATCCAATGATGTTATATGACATGGGAGACGGATATTTAAATGTGATACACATAACATAGGCCTACGGTAAATCAAGATCTAGCGACAAACATTTCTGAATGGAGAAAAAGAAGCAATGTTGTATCTATTTAAACCACATGCTACGTTTAGGTTGTATACTGGTAGATAGTAAAATGATGGCGACGGATGTAAAAATAATTTATGACTCAAAGCCATATCTATGAATTATTTTAATAATTTTCCATTTAAAAAGCGAACTTTTACAGCAGATGAGAACACTGATGTCTGGAACAATCTATTCAGTTATCTTTCAAGAATATTTATGGAGAAGCTTATGTTGAGATACAGGACGAAATATTATTCAAGTAACATAAACAAGAGTCTGTTAATATTCATCCTGTGCTTACTTGAGATTGTATGTCCAGCCACGGTGTTCTGCTATTTAAATAAAGTCCCCGTTTTTATTTGCAGTTATAAAATTATATCCAAACTATAAGTTTATATTTAACATTATTCAAATTTCTTATGTACACATAGAATTTGCTTGTTGCTTATCACAGATCGACAAACGAGAACTTAATTGAAAGAGAGATCTACTTAATTTAAAGGATTTTGCAATGGTACACAGTATATTTCTGGGCTAAAATATATATTATTAATTACTCTCATTCCCTTCCCCACATCTCTGGCATTCCAATCCCCACTGTCCAATCATTTCCTTTATGCTGCTTACAATCACCATCAATCCAAGTTATATTTGACTGTCATTTACGTTTCCTATAAGGTGGTAAACGTTCTACTTTCAAAGTTAATTTTTTTATCTGTCTTCTGTTATTTTTTTATATGATCACACGATTTTGTTCGGATTTCATGAAGTACACAATTTAAATTTGAATTTCCATTTTCTTATTTTCTTATTTTATCTCTTCGAGAAATTGCAGCCGAACTGTTCCAATAATCCATTCCCACAGAATTTTATTTACTTATTTATCTTCATGTGGTCTCGAGCTAGCCTGCTGCCTTGTCACGCAGCGGGCCCGGGTTCGATCCCCGGTCGGGGCAGTTTTTCTGGGTGAGGTTTTTATCGGAGTTTTTCCTCACCTATAAGACAAATGTCTGGAATCTTTTAAGGCCCAAACGGTCCCCGAAATCATATGGCCATCATCATCATCCTTATTTATCATCATCCTTCACCGGTGTGGAAAACAACGGGAAGCTACTACCACACCTACAATTCACGAGTAAAGCTGCAAAGCATAGCATGAAAATGCTATGATTGTAGTGAAAGACCTGCCCTCGGGCAGAATTACTATGGATGGATTTATCTTTATTTTTATGCTCCCATTTTCTTGGTAAATTATATCAATATACTCATTACCATTGTAGGAAATGTCTTTTGTTTTGTTCTAGAACTTATATTCTGATCCCATAATTTATCATTTAAGTATGATATTGCAGATTTATTCTTAATTATCTTCTTAATAATTTCAGTTTCATAACTTTCATTTGCATACGTTTTTATCCATAAATGTAGATGGACATTCCCCTCATGTTATTTTTCTATCCGATCCGATTGAGGGTCTTTCCACTTTTCAGCGGTTGCCCTTTTACCAGCCGGCTGCTGGCCCTTCACATCCACATGTGTCAATCACAGAGGTAGATGATCAACAGCCAGTGTAGGGGTGACATGTTGTTAGTATGTCGAGTCCCCCAGCCGTTATAGCTGGTTTCTCAACCTGGAACCGCTACGTATTGTAGCTACCCAATTACCTCACGATGCTGGGTGGGCACCGGTCCCATACTGGCCGAAATGCCATGAGAAAATTTCTTCCTCCATGGAGACTCGAACCAGTCTTCAAAAGTCAGCATCAATACTTGTGTTGATATACATATTTTATTATTATTGAAAAAAAAAAGGCCTCGTACTCCCATTCCCTAAAGTTAAAACGCCCTCAACCCCGAACGACTTTCGACCCAATAGCATTTTACCTACCCTTTCAAAAGCTCTGGAACGATTAGTCCATAAAAAACTTACTGACGACCTATATGAACACAACCTTCTAGATCAATTTCAGTCAGGCTTCAGGACAGGACACAATACAAATACTTCTCTACTAAATATTTGCGAAGACATACGCGAAGCTGCTGATAATCGAAAACTTACCATTCTTACATTACTGGACTTTAGTAAAGCATTCGACACGGTAGACTTTGACTTATTGTTGCATAAACTTAAAAACCTCTTACTCTCTGATAGTGCCACGAAATGGTTCAATTCCTACCTTCATGAGCGCCAGCAATCTGTTATAGGAAATCATACATTATGTTCTTCTTGGTCCTTCCGTAAAGCTGGGGTTCCACAGGGTTCTGTACTTGGACCTTTGTTTTTTTTCAATCTACATAAATGACATATCTAACTCCCTAAAGCATTGCAAACATAATTTATTTGCAGACGAAATGCAAATCTACATCCACACAGATAAATGTTCACTAAATGACGCTGTTGCCAAAATTAACGAGGATCTTGACGCATTAATGACTTGGACAGTTAAATATGGACTGCAATTAAATCCTAGAAAGTCACAATCAATCATTATGGGTCATCAAAGACTATTATATACAATTAACCTAAACACAGTTTCGCATGTGTCACTAAATGGAGTTCAAATCCCTTATAGTGAGTCAGTAAAAATTCTAGGAGTATTTATTGACAACAACTTAAATTGGAATACACAAATAAACCATACAAGCAAAACAGTCTTCTCAATAATACATTCATTAAATCGCGTAAGAAATTGTCTGCCATTCGCCCTTAGGAAAATGTTAGTAGAAACACTTGCAATGCCCCATTTTGATTATTGTGACACTCTTTTTACAGACTTAAATATTATTTCCACTCAAAGACTTCAACGTGTTCATAATTCTTGCGCACGTTTTATTTGTGGTATTCGCAAATTTGACCATGTTACACCGTCCCTGGAACAATTATCGTGGCTTCGTCTAAGAGATCGTAGAACTGTCCGTTCCTTATCCCTTCTCTATAAAATACTTCACACATCATCGCCTTATTATTTATCACGCCGCTTCACCAGACTATCCGACACACATAATATTGACACTCGATCCCATCAGCACATTGTCCTTTATATCCCGCCTCATCACACTGTATATTATTCATTATCTTTTGCGGTGTCACTTACCAAAACTTGGAATTCATTTCCGTCCTATGTCAGAGACTGTCAAACTATAACATCCTTCAAAAACAAACTAAAGAATTATTTAATAACAAACTAAATTATACACCTCACTGATAATATTCTTTTAGCAATATTAATATATTTAATTATTTATGAAAATAATATTAAGAATAACAAATATTTTTATTTATTTTTTGTTTTAAATATTGTATAATCGTAAAATTAGTTTTCTATATCTCATTATTTTCCTTTGTTCTTTTATATACACTAGACAGGGACAATTTAATATGCCTTGCTTTTATACATTTTATTATTAGTTTTAGTCTTAATTTTAACTAATATTAACTGGTTGTATTATAGATCATAATATGTATATTAGATATTATCTTTTGATCAAATTTTTACTTAGTGTTTAATATTAGAGTTAATTAAGATTGTTATATTCTGATGTAATATATGTTTGTCCTGGTGAGTGGAAGAGAAGGTCACATGGCCTTAACTCCACCAGGCTAAATACATCTAATCTAATCTAATCTAAATCTAATCTAATCTAAAATGCATATTTGTTTCAGTTTTTAATATGTTCTGTTTTATAAAAGTATACCGTACTGCTATACACAAAAATAAAACATTAGATGTTGGTACTTTAGTGTTTACATTATCTTCATTTATTTCAACTTGTAATTCATCCCTTCCACCATTAATATTAGATTGTCTTATAAGTAATGTGGCTTTTTAATGTAATGTTGCGTGTCTGGTGGAATTTGGAAGGTGTTATTCACTAGGAGTTTGTTACAAAGGACCGATTTTTTTCTCAACAACTGGAACGGTGTGATAAAATTTTGTGGATCGCGGCTTAAAATCCCATCGGACCACATATTGTACTAACTACCATGACAAAAACTCAGGAATTGGGAGGAGTCGAATTGCTTTTACTAGCACCATATAGCTGCGATTTCATATTACCATCTGAATTGATCCATGGTTTATTTCGCCCATTTCTTTTTCGAAATTTCGAAAATATTAAAGCTGTAGGAGTGTTTACCAAGAATCATTCACATAACAAATATAGAGATTGGTACCGCCGCGGGATAAGAAACCTCGCTGAAAGATGCATCAAAACGTATATTCTAATAGTGTATATTAGTCATTCAAAATATCTCTGCATGCGGACGCATCCCGAAACACTGCGTGCTGCTACACATGACGTAATATAAGGCAGTGTACAATGGACAAAGAATCACAGTTGCCTTTTAATAGCACTTGTAACCACATCGTTCGCTCTTGAACAGTGATATCGTATCGATAGAATAATTTGTATTATACACCGACGTTTGTATTGTATAAGTAATGAAGACGCATAAAACACTCCTAGAAAAGTGATTAATTCACAAGGCAGAAAAATAATTCATGCATTGCGGTGTGCACCACTAAAAAGCTTTCTATTAGACCTGCACTGTCAGCGTCCCGCGTCCCATTCCCCTTTCCACTTCGTAGTTACCAGTGGCACGTGTTCTATTCGTGTATAAACATGACTGCAGCGCCATTCATTAACAACTGCGCTTACTCCTTAAACGGGTAATAGAACTTTGACTTCTCGAGAGAAAAAAAATGCAATCAATTTTACATATAGATCGACATTACTTATGAGACTATATATATATATATATATATTGTCATTTACAAATGTAAACAAAATGTTTGAGTTCACTCAAAAATAGATTAAAATAAAAGCAAACGAACAAACATATCACTTGTAGTATTCCATTTCTATTTATTGGTTAGTATGTCGGGTATGTTTAGTTTTATCAAATATTTCTAATAATCGTCAATATTCTGAAATAAAGTTCATGTATGTACAATCAAATTTATATATTTAGTCTTAAGATGTGATTTCGTGGGCGCGATTTTTGTATTGCGGATTTCTGCGTGACATTAATCCACGCAATATCGTGATATTATCGTAAGTAA